>JALHBX010000411.1:0-82752 GCA_024340025.1 Tolypocladium tundrense | reverse complement strand
GCTGCGAGCTCGCCAGCCCGCCGGTGCGCAGCCAGCCGTCGTCGTCGCCGCCGGGGGCGCCGCCGGCGCCGGCGCGGAAGTCATCGCCGTCGTTGACCAGGGCCTCCTCGTGGCCGGCGTCGCCGGCGAAGTCGTCGTCGAGGCGGCGGTCGCAAGGCACGTTGCGCGTGACGAGGTACTGCTTGCCCGGCGGCAGGTAGGGGACGCGGCGGGCGTCGTCGTCGGCGTCGCCCCAGGCCCACGTCGGGAACTTGTAGACGAGGTAGTCGCCGGCGGCGAGGAACTCGTCGGGCGTGATCTGGCCCGTCTGCCGGAACGTCGACGTGTGGCTGACGGGCGTGTAGCGGTCGCGCAGCGTGTTGACCGTCGACTTGATGTAGTTCATGGTTGCGTTTGCGTTGGGCGGCGCGGCCGGGCACGGCGCAGGCGGCGGATGGATGGATATGGCAAGGGGGCGAGGGTAAGGATGCCAAGGGCGCGGATCAAGGGCGGCCGGCTTGCCTGGTGGTGAGTCGGGATGCGCAGGGCTGCCCGATGATGGCTGATGATGACATGTTGAGTGAGGGCTGACCAGCCAGTGACAGTGACGACTGACGAGTGCCAGGCACACCAAATGACGGGCATCACATGCCAGGACGGTGGGGGGCGGTCTGTGCCTTCCGGTGGCGGGGTCAGCGGCATCCTGGCACTGGAGTCTGAAGCGACCAGTCGATCAGCGTGCAAGGGTGTATGTGCCGTTCGTTGCGAGTTGCCATCATTCGTCACGGCCAGTCCATCGATAAATGCGCAAGGGTAGGCATATGTGCTATTGACTGGCAGTCTCCCTACAGAGGCCAGTCCATCAATCAGTGTGCAAGGGTATATAGTTACGAGACGCCTCATTCGTCACGGCCATCCATCCATCAACGTGCAAGGCGAGACGCCATCATCCATCATCCATCATCCATCACCCGTCCTCCTCCTCGTCGCTGACCGCCTCGCCCGCGTCAATCGCCTCCTGCCGCCGCCTCGCCGCCCGCTCCCGCTTCCTCTCCAGGAGCCTCTTGAGCCTCTTGGCGGCGTTGAAGACGCCGTTGGTGCCCGTCCCGCACGCGGCGCACGTCGGGTCGCGGCGGTACCTCTTGAGCGCGCACGACTCGCAAAAGTAGTGGCCGCACCTCGTCGCTATCGGCTCCCGGTATGCCTCCTTGCAGATGATGCAGACGAACGGGACGTTCTCGAGCATCGCCTCTTCGTCGTCGTCGTCGTCGTCCTTGGCCTTGTCGCGGCTCGCGCTGGCCACGACGGTGCCGCCCATGTTCTTCTTGCCCTTGGACACGTTCTCCCACTCCTTGTCCAGCTGCCAGCCTTGCTTGTAGTCCTCTCGGCTGTGTAGGAACTTGCTGCGAGGAGAGGGTCAGCAGTCGCTCGACGAAACGCACCAACCAGGTGAACGGGGTTTCACAGACGTACCAGTTGTCGCCAAACCCGCAGAAGCCGGTCTGCTTGTAGTCCTTGCACACGTCGGGAGCAAAGTCTGTGACGGTAATGGTCCGGATGTTGGTCGGCGCCCTGATGGGGCCTACCGTGCGTCGCGGGGCGTCTGGCTGCTTCTGTATAAAGGACGTCTGGTTCGCGAGGCCCTTGTACGTGCCATCGGGCTGCCCGCCCCCGGCAGGCGACCGCGTCGAGCCGAGCAGGTTCCTCGCCGACAGCGCGCCCTCGGCATCCTCGTCGTACCAGTTGCTCTGCTTGGTGGCGTCGTTTGCGCTGGTGATGGGGGCGTCTCGATCGGCGGCGAAGACGGTCGCGCCCAGGTCGCTGGCGCCGCGGGCGGCGTCCTTGGACGTGGCCGTGACGGCGGCAGTCTTCCTGCGCCGCTTCACGCGTCGGCCGGCCTCGTCTTCCGAGGACGAGCAGTCGGCGTCGCTGTCGCTGTCGGTGTGGGCTGGTGGCGGCGTCGCCGGGCGCTTTCTCAGGTTGGCCTTGCCCTTTGCGCCCCTCTTCTTGAAGACGGCAACGGGTGCGGTTTCGACCTGCGGCGTATGCGGATCCGGCGCTCCCATTTCGTTGATGTGCTTTGGGGGTCAGGTGAAGCGCAGAAGGTTGATGTCAGTGGGGCGAAGGCTTCTTGGGGCACGGTGCGTATTATGTAAGCGCCGTTCTCACTGCTGACCTTCTTTTGCCACTCGTTGGCCACGGAATGCATCGGCCACCATCACGACCTGGTTACTGCAAATGGTATCGCATTTTCTTGCGATATAATTAATAGATATCTACCAAAGCAGACCGCCTATCTTTTACCGTGAGAACGAGCTTGTATCGTGCTCTCCGACGGCAAGAGACTTTTGCGGTCCCTCTAAACCCGTCAACCCCTTGCCACGGTATCTGCGAGTACTCAAAACGCCCCTCCGCATGCACACACACGCACACACGCACACGGCACAACAAGGCAAAGGCAGTCAATTCGACGCCATCTTTACGACTAGATCCCGTCATTTCCCCCTCGGCTTTAATGAGAGCCTCAAAGCGATCCGCCATCGAGTCAACCCAAGCATGAATTGAGACTTGGTCATTCAGTCCCGGGTCTTGAGAGTTGCGTCAATTAGGTCCCGAGTCCTGACGCTCCCTACGAGCAGCGTCCGTCGTACGACGGCGTCGGAAGTTGACTGCCATTTTTTTGAGGCTGAACCAACACACCAAAGCCGAGTGCAACGGGCGCCGTGCAAGTCATCTCTCCGGTGCAAGCGAGTCGTCCGTGTATGTGATGTAAGACATGTAAGTAATGCAAGTCGTGCACGTCAAAGCAAAAGACGGCGAGTGGCCACAACGGCCAACTCTAGTAAACGGGAGGAAGAGCCAGGATTGTTATTCTGCAGCCACACCGTCGGCCTAAACACTGGTGACGTCCGTCTTTATGTCTTAAGATGCCAAGCTGGACCGCAAGGTGAATGCCTTGGATGGCGAGCTGGACTGCAAGCTATATACCCTGGACCGTAGGGTGGATGACTTGGACTCTACGCTGGACCGCGAGCTGAATGCCTTGGACTGCAAGGGCATTGCCTCGCGAGTCGACATCTCGTTTCCTTTAACTTAGTTTGTTGGGTGGTGGTGCAGACCCCGGCCCGTAAGACCGGACACCATAAAAATTGTGGTGGAACAGCCAGGGTCCTGGAGGGCTGTCAGAGCATAAAAGAGGCGTCTGGGCCCCTAGAACAGATGGTCCCTCATGTCCATCATCCGTCTATGAGCTTTTATAGCCAAAGAATGACACTACTACCTTTCCTCCCATCTGCTAGAGCTGGCCGTTGCTGCCACCCGCCGTCTTTGGCCTCGACTCATACATTGTGAGAATCTACTTGCACAGGCACCTCCTGCACGACCTGCACGTCCGGGTGCGCGCGAGTAGTACGGATTGGACCGAGTGCCTAAGTCCTTTTTCTGCGACGGGGTGCACCGCCGCCATTTCGTCGCCAAGTTGGACACCGGCGCACCACCCGAGGCCCCGTACACCGATGGAGCTCCCCGGCCGCTGCTAAAGCTCGTACGAGTACTTGGTACCGTGGGGGGCAAAAATGGTGCTACTACTCGTTCTTGCATTGTGAGGCTATCGTCAGGTCTAAAAAGGGTACGCCGCTCCAAGTGCCGCCGCCCCCATGCGGGTCTGAAGGCATCAGGTGACGGCTTCAGGCGCTCCGAGTCCTCCTGGCTGTCATCCAGCTTGAGCGAGACCTTCTGGCTGTCTAAGATGTTAAAACACGCAAAATGAGGACATCTCAACCAAGAGCAGCCTCGAAGGCGTCAAGCTGGCGCTTCACGTCCTCAATGTTGAAAGACTTGCCCTCCGAGCTCTTCTGACTGTCGTCCAGCCTGCGCTCCAAGGCGTCCAGCCTGTGCTCCAACTCCTTAAACATGTACCCCGAGTTCCTCTGACCGATGCTAGAATGGTTCTTCAACTCGTCGAACATACTCGCCAAGTTCTCCTGACTCTTCTCAGACATGCGGTCCCAGTCCTGAGTCTGAAGGCTCAACCTGCGGCTGAGGTCCTCCAAATTGTTGCACATGAGCTTGACAATGCCCTGCAAACTCTCGATCCTAGAGTTCCTCTGGGGGCTCACGTCCGCCAACCTGACCTCCAAGTCCTGACACTTGCCGTTCAAGGCCTCGACCGACTTGTCCAAGCCATCCACCTTGGCGTCTAGCTTTTGGTTCGCGACGATAAGCAACTGTGCCACCCCGCCATCTACTGCTTGCAGAGGTTCCGCCGCCAATCTCAAGCCATTTTTCGCCTCCACGAGGTCGGCCTGTTCAGATGCAGACTTCATGGTCATGGTTCTGTTGGTGGTTCTGGATGGTTCTGGATGGGTTTGGGTGGGTTTGGATGGGTTCAGATGGTCCCGGATGGCTCTGCTGGTGGTTCTGTCGAAGGAGGAAAAAGATAAGGACTGGGTAGAGAGGGCGGTCACTCGAAATTTATCATTGTTCATCTATGGCTAGTAGATGTAAGAAAAGGAGGAGAGGATGCCCGGCAGCGGAGTGCAGAACGTGTTCTTGTTGAGAAATAAAGACGGATGTGACCTGTTCCTTTACCGCACTCATCAAAGGGAGCGACGAGCTGTACGAGTAGTGGTGTGGTGGCCGGGCAGTGCCACAGGTGTGGTGTACAGGGTATGTACGGCGCCGCACGGTCGGGAGCCCATAGATGTACGAAGTACGGCGCCGCATACGATTTTACGCAAGCACCGGCGGCCACCACGAGAGCTGGTAACTAAGCCACTGTGACCACACTAACTTGCCTGCTGCTGCTGCTGCATCTGGCCTGCTGGCCTGGCTGTCCTCGCTGTCCTTGCTGTCCTTGCTCGAGGCTTCTCAGCTAGATGGCAGTACAGATACAGCCGGCTCCTCCTTGAGCATCTCGCGTTCTGTCTCGAGCATCTCCTCCGCGGTCATGTACGTACCCAGCGCTTTCATTTCGTTGATGTGGTCTGAGGGGTGCGTCGTGGGGGCCGGGGCGCATCGGCGGCGCAGGCCCGTTTGCTTGTTTGTTCGGCTGGGGACCTGGAAGCGGTCTGAGATGAAGGCGAAAGAAGATACTAGAAGGTTCCAAGGCTGACTACTCCGTACAGTTACGGGGGGCGCCCAGTACATACGTGCACGGGGCCCCGTGCACTACGGGCCCGAGCTTGAGACTCCGCGACGACTTCTGCTTCGTCGTCTTCGCGTCCACAGACTCATGAGTGACTCCAAGTTCCCTCAACCTACCTTCTTGTCTCCTTCGTACGTCGACAGTTGTGTTGATCCTATAGCATCTCGCATTCCGTCACGAGCATCTCCTCCGTGGTGAGACGCGGCCTGCATGTCGCGATGCACTCGGCCGCCCGAGACACAAGGAGGCCTCGTCCATCTACGGGTGAAGTAAGGCGGGTTACACAAATGTGGTATTGTGTCGGCCCAAGTTCCCGGACGGTCAGGTGACGTCCGCGTTTGTTTCTTGACCTGAATGTGTTTCTGGACCTCGTTGACAGGTTCATCCTCTTGCTCCTTTATCACTGGCACTGACCACGGACGAGCCAGAACATCAACTTCTGAACGTCCCTCTCTCTTCTTCATCCTTCTCTTCTTCGTCCTCTGGAACGTCCTTCTCTCTTCGTCATCCTTCTCTCTTCGTCATCCTTCTCTTCTTCGCCCTTCTCTTCCAACTCCACGAACCGAACCGCCAATCAACCCACCAACGAGACCATGAAGCCTGCATCTGAACAGCCCGAGCTTTCGGAGGCGGTACGCGGCTTGAGCTTGCCGGCGAAGAGTCTACCAGCAGTAGATGGCGTGGCTCGTTTGCAGGAGGCGCTGCAGGCTTTGGCGCAGCAGCTTACTGACTCGGAAAGCAGGCTGAGCTGCAAGCTGGATATCTTGGGCGAACAGCTGGGCCTCGACGCGGCCGCCATGAACCGCAAGGTGAATGGCTTGGACGGCAAGAGGTTTGCCTCGGAAGAGGAGCTGGAGCGCAAGGTGCATGGTCCCGACCGGAAGATGGTGGATGGCTTGAGGCGCAAGTTTGATGCCCTGGATCCCATTGCCATTACCATGTGAGTCGATGTCTCTCGTTTTCTTCGACACAGGTTGCTATCTCTTCCTTCCTTTAGGGAATTGAACGCAGCAGCGCGGGCCCAGAACGGCAAAGTCGTCCGCGGAGAGATGGAGCTGGCATCCTTGCATAGTCTTCGCACGGGCAAAGTCATCAGTGGCTTTCCCAAGACGCTGAGCCAGTTCGAAAAACTGCCGAGTGAGTGTGTTGTGCTCGTGGTAATGCGTTTGCCTGGCTGACTGTGTTCGGATGATAGGCGGTGGCGCGAAGGTGGATGACCTTCTGCGGGAGCTTGTTGGAGAGCCTGCGGTGGACATCGCAGCCCAGAAGAAGCAGACGCTGAGGCTTGCACTGGGACTTCCCATGGCCATCAAGTGATGCCTTCGGACCTGCATGGGGGATGGGGGCGGCGGCACTGGGAGCGACGTACCCTTTTTAGACCTGACGATAGCCTCACAATACAAGTAGTGGCAGCGTGTTCAACTACCCAACCGCGCGGCGGCGTGAAGCTGTGCATGCATGCAGGCCGTGCATGTGCAAAAACGGCGCGGACGGGGCCTGGAGCGCTCAGGCTCGGCGCCGTCCGCGCGCGCCAACCCTCCCAACGCCGTCCATGTACATGCCATGCACATGGCGCATCCACCTGCTGCCGTTGCGTTAGAGTCGTCGCAGTGGCGCGGCTGCGGGACGGCCCGCCTCGGCACCTGGCAAGCTAGCTCGGTAGCGCAGGAGTGGTGTGTCCTGGTGGTGTGTCGCGCTGCAGGTCCAGCGATGCTCCTGGTGGGTGTCGGCCGGGCGTGCCCTCCTGCGAAGTGAAATACCCGATGCCAATCGCTTGTCATGGGCGTGCGTGCTTCACTAGCCGGACTCCCGCCACCGAGCGAGGCCCGTCAGCACTCATGTCAAATGACTCCAGAGTTTGCCCCTAATATGCTCCTCATTGCCTACGTGAATAATTAGTTTCTCCCCCAGCGGCAGGCCGTGCCGCTAGCGGCTCTTCAAGGGTGGACTTGCAATAGATAATATAGGCGGCTTGCCGAAACTATCGTGCTCCTGGTATCGTTATCGTCGTTTCTCGCGGCCTCGTCTCTCACGGTCTCGTCTCTCGCGGTCCCGTCTCTTGTAGTCTCGTATGTCTCGCAGCATCGTCTCTCGTGCCGACGAGACTCTATAAATAATTAGTCGATATTTATCCCTTGGGCAGTCGTAAGGCTTGTGGGTCCATAAATCCCCTGTAACTAGCTTGTTGGTACTTCTATCACAAGCCAATGATCTAGTTAAAAGAAGTATTGTTTAACGTGCTAGCATCTGATTTAGGACCCACAAGCCTTACGACTGCCTAAGGGATAGGGGATTATGGATTCTCCCCCTCCCCGCGGGGTGCCTGCGGGGGGCCGCCTGCAGCGGGCTGTGCCTCTGGCGGGTCTCCAAGGGCGGGCTTGCGACGATATGTTGAAGCTGCCGACGATTGAAGCCGCCGACGATGCTGCTGAATTGATATGCCAGGGGCCTTCGGGGGCCTTCAGGGCCACGACATTCTACACGCCCAGCTTCCTGCCCTCAACACCATGGCGGCCCTCTTTCCGGAGTCACTGAAGGCACGCAATCTATCCCACGGTTAGCCAACGGCTGGATTTCAGCTAGTCAACGCTCCGTCATCAGAAACGAGCGCATGGGGGTGACCATGGAGATGATAGAGAAGCTGAAACCGATGAGCTTCGGGGAGAGGTTCGACTGCGCCGTCAGGGGTCTGATGGTGATCGGCTACAGCGTACCCATCAAGGTCATGTGCATCGGTCTGTACCCGTACGAGCAGAACAGCCTACCACCCATCGCCACCTCGTTAGCATACTCGGCCGTCAAGTGCCACGGGTGCACGCCAAGCGTCCAGATCATGAGCCAGGCCACGGTGATGTTCGCCAAGATTATGAGAGACAAGACCTCGAGAAGGTCCACGACCGGGTAATCGACCAGGGGCATCGACGACGCCGGGTTGAAAGCTTTGTTCGCCATGCTGCTAAGGTGCTCGTATCTGTGCACGACCGTCGGTGTGGCCTTCATCAACCTGCGTCCCGGCGCCCGTGGACAACATGGCGAAGATGGCCAGATGCGCCTCAATCTTCTCGGAGTGGTTGGGAGGATGATCGAGATCCACCACTCGTTCGGGTTCAAGATGTCCGTCGTGGCCATGGGCGAGACCGCGTCAGACCATGTGCGCAGCACCTTCAGCTCGTAGAAGGGGACGAACACCGAGGTGAGCTACGTGGGGTTGGGAAAACCGGCCGCCATCTCGTACCTGAACATCCACAAGCACCCGGGGGTGCAGCCGATCCAGGCCACGATCAGCAGGGCGTTGATGAAGATTAACATCGACTTGGGCATGTCATAGGCTCGTACACGGAGTATGAGTGGAAGGTGTACCCGAAGGATACCCTGTACCGGTACATAAAGGAGCAGAGGATTGGAGCCCTAGCAAGAGCCTTTGTCGATCACACAGTCGAGGAGCTTCTAGAGCCATTCTCCATCATGACCAGCAACTTGTTCGGCAACCTTGGGTCCGTCCCCACCGGCTACAGGCCCGGGCCTCTGCCCGACACCGACGACATCAGACCAATCGCGGACCGGACAACGTGAACACCAACCAGGGCGAGGGCGGAGGCGGGGGTCAGTCCATGAACGACAGGATCTTCTTCATCAACAGGAACTCCATCATTGCGCAGATGAACGATCCCACGGGCAAGGCCAAGTCGCAGCAGGTCATTGTGTTAGAGAACATGATTCGCAAGCTGGAGGGCATCCTCGAGTCGTTCAGGAGCAGGGAGAAGACCATCACCAAGATGTGCGAGATGCTCGAGGGCATCGTGGACAGGCACTCGGTGGATGATGATGAGATGATTGAGATCGTGGCCATAGTCAAGGAGAGGTTCCCGGGGTTGGCCCAGCTGGAAGAGGCCACGGCGGTGGTCGCGGCCATGCCCGCGCTGATCGCGCTGATCGAGAGGGACACCAGGGTGATCGGGGGGATGATGATCCAGCCATCGGCGCCGTTGATGTGCAAATATGACGACAGAACCATGAGGGACGGGGTATATGAGCAGATCATGGTGCACAGGTCCACGGGCGTCACCCAGGCCAGGAGCCCGCTGCAGTCCCTCGGGGTGTTCTCGGGAATTGACCAGACCGTCGGCACAAGCGCCACGCTCGAGTCGGCGAAATCTAGGCAGCCAACGCTCAGCGGGATACCCCGGAACTCAAAAACAGTCCCATAAAGAAGCAAACCTCGAAGCCACTGCTCACAATTGCAGATTCTGTACAGCTTTGGGGCGTCTACGGGGTGCCTCTTCGCCTGCAGCGGGTTTTACCTCCCTCCGAGGGCGGGCTTGCGACGGTATTATCATCGATGCTTTATTGAGCGACTCGTCAGGGTTGTGGCACCGTGGCATCAACACCACGACTTTCCAAGACACGGCGATACGACTATTTCACCTCACGGCCAACATTCGGCACAACTCCAACTAATAATAGAACAGGATCCCTCCGTCGACCAGTGCCCGAAGAGCGGATGTTCCCGCAACCTTAATGCCTCGCAAAGCTTTCAGCTTTGCTGCCGTGTGGCGGCAGCTTGCACTCGGGCCACGCCTCCGCGGCCGCCCCCAACAGCAGGCTCGAATCCCTTGCCGCTGTCAAACACTCGGCTGACCAAGACACGCAGCACAAACGCCCGCCCCTTTTCAGTGCCGGATCAAACCTGGAACTTCGCCCTCTGTTCGGCGCCCACCGTCGCCAACCCACCATTCGCCATGCCTCCGCACATTTCACTACACAACGACCTGCACTCATTCGAATCCGCTGCTGAGAAAGAAACGAATTTCATCCTCTCCGTCCGCCACCAGTGTGCTGCCGAAAGCTTGAGGCATCGGCTGTGGGATCAGAGGGAGTCGATCGGCGCCGTCGTCAGGCACCATCTCCGCCTGCGCCGAGATGATGTCTGCACGGTTCTGCCGCCGGAGTCGTGGCTGCAAGGCGGCTTCAACCTTTGCGTTCTCGTCCAGGTAGAATCCGGCGGCTTCACCCGACAGCTAGTCTTCCGCTGTCCCATGGCGCATAAGCTTGCTGAGCTCCAGTATCCCGGCACGATTGATGAGAAGGTCGGTTGCGAAGCGGCCATGTATGTGTGGATGCAGGAGTCCTGCGCCGATGTGCGGATTCCGCACCTGTACGCTTTCGGCTTGAGGGACGGCAGCCATGTTCGTGTTCCCAGTTCTTGGCCCGCCTAGATGGTTGCTGATCCTAACGACCTTGCTTCGTCTTAGTTCACCCACATCGGGCAGCGACCGCGTTACGTCGGCATTTACCACGCCTTCTGGCGATGGATCTACCGTCTCCTTGACTACCCCTTGCTCTCCAACTACACTCGCAACGCATCCGTGCCGGCTGTTGACACCGCCTACATGCTTCTGGAGTATATTGGTCCCGAGACGGGGACCATGCTCTCATATACTTGGACTCAGCACATGGACGACGCTGGTCGACGAGTTCGTTTGTTCCAGGGCATGACGCGTATTATGCTCTCACTCGCTAGGCTCCCACAGCCACGAATAGGCTCCTTCCGATTCAATGCGAGCGACGGCACAATTGCACTCTCCAACCGACCACTGACGTGCACCATGATGATTTTCGAGAATAGCGGGACGCCACGAGCAATCCAGCCTTCCCAAGTCTATCAAAGTGCCGACAGCTTCGCCTCCGACATGCTCACGGTGCATGACAACCACCTCCTCCACGACCCTCACGCCGTGCGACACGAGGACGATGCCCGAGAACGAATGACAATTAGGACCTTGCTTCGAGCAGTCATGCACCACTTCATCTTGCCACATCGACGGGACGGCCCTTTCCTCCTGCAGTTGACCGACTTCCATCAGGGCAACATTTTCGTGGACGACGACTGGAATGTTACCTGTCTGATCGATCTCGAGTGGATCTGCGCGCTCCCGGCGGAGATGATGTCAGTACCGTACTGGCTTACGAACTGCAGCATCGACGACATCGTTGACGATGAGTACGGCGTCTTCGACGAGGCGCGACAGGCCTTCCTGGCAATCATGGACGAGGAGAGCAGAAGCATACGCATGGAACATGACCTTCAGATCGCCAGCACCATGAGACATGTTTGGGAGTCCAAAGGAGTGTGGTTCTGGGCGTGTCTGAGGTCCATAAATGCCTGGCCTTCGTGTTTGAAGACCACATTGTCCCAAAGTTCTCGGCCGACAGAGAATTGGTTGCCGAGCTGAAGAAGGTGTCGACGTTTTGGCGAGAGGGGGTTGAGCCCGTGGTGAAAGCCAAAGTGGATGACGAAGAAAGGTACCAGGCAGAGCTCCGGTCCCTCTTCGAGAGGAGTCTGAAGGGGTGAAATTCACGGCCGCAGAAGTGTGTCGACACGTTTCGGCTATCACGCTCGCTAGTGAACACGAGCCGCTGATCAACCGACGGTCTGCTCCGAATCACCATGCGAGATGCATCCAGCATGCCAAAGCCATCAATTCATCCCCCGCGCCAACTCCTTGCTAGCAATCTCCAAGCAACCTCCCTCCAGCATCCCTCAGCGCAATGCTGGACCCGTAGTCCTTTGTGCACCACCCCCCCTTTGGCCCTGATCCACGCCATACCTGCCTTTGATCTCCTCCGTTCCGCAAGCCTGGACCCGGGTCCAAATAGTCCAGCGGTCATCGCTCAGATTTCCTCCTGATTATGCGCGAGAACGCGTCGCTGTTGGACCTTGGCAGAGCCCTCGGCCTAAACAACGAAATCGAGCAAGAACTCAAGGGCGCGATGCTGCAAGTATTCCATGGTGCAAGGACCAGCCAGCCTGGGCTTGGGTGTTCAAGAAAGTCGAGACCAGGCACTCTCAACCAAGACCGTGGGTACCCCAGGAGGAACTGAATCAGACAACTGCGAAAGCAAGCCGAGTCCAAGGATCACGCAGCAGGAATGATAATGTGTTGTGACCCGCGTGGCACGTCAGGGTAATGGGACTGTGCCTCACATCCATTGGAAGGTTGGGCCTTTGCGAGTGCTCACCATAGCTTTTGCCTCAAGGAAGAGGTGATGCGGATACTGCCGAGCAGTTGTAGGTTGCGAGGTCCAAAAAGATTGACAAACTCGTTTGGATCGAAGGCCTCGAGCATGAATTCATAATGGCATGGTCCTTGTGACCCGGATGAGAAAGGTCCAGCCTGGCAGGTGGTGATCCGGTAGAGTCCGAGAGGAACCAGATGCAGGTCCATATGAAGCTTGGATCGCCGTGTTCACAATGATGTTTCAGCCCAACCAAGGGGTTGGGCTCCACGCCTTTCGAGCGATTGCACACGACGGTGGTTGAGCACCGTCCAGGCAAAGATCAAAGCACCAGAGCCGGCTTTCTAACTGCTAAAGCGTCAGGAAGGTCAGTCCCGTCAATACCCGAATGTTCAGGTCCGCGGTCGAAATCCTGGGACAACAAACAGAAAGGTACATGGGCGGGAGAGGAATCCTTCTTGAAAGAATCTGGCTAGTATATAGACTCAACATGACTTACCCTGCTGCCTGGACAGTGGCCTTGCCGTTCCATCAAAGAGGTCGGCAGAGGTCCAGGGATCATCGTGACCGGTTGAGAGACAGAGAAGACACAATGCAAATCAGATCCAGGCAGGAGAAGTCCACTGGAAGGCTGGTCCAGGCAGCAAGGTCGCGTAACAAATTATCCAATGGAGGCGTGTCGCAGTGCCCGTCTTTTCCCTGCCTGCGCCAATGGCGTATTTAAAACATAACATATGCAACATGAATCATCCAGGGCCGTGATGTAGTCGACAGAGACGAAGCCGAGCGACTCGTCCATAAAAAAAACAGCAAAGAGGCCACGGCTCGGAAGTGAGATATGCGCGCTCAGAGTCGTGCGCCAAAACGGCTTGAGCGCAAAAGGGGAGTTGGTGTATCCAGGGTCTTTCGCATGCCGATTCAGATGGCCGAGGAGCCACCAAACAGTATTATCCAGTCAAACATCCATGAGTTGCAAACTTGCAGCTTCGAGCGGCGCCATCCAGAGTCCAGGGGAACCCATCCGTGGAAAAGAAGGAGAAAAGAGAGCGCAAGACGCAGATCCGGGAGTAAAGGTTGGAAATTAAACGGTCCGGCCCAGTCAGGAGGGAAGCAAACACTCACGGGGCGGCTCAGCTCGCGAGACCCCGAGGGTCCATGTCGGCCAGGGCCATTGGACGAACACAGGGAGGTTTCTATCGCCGAGGGGGTCGCTGATGCCTGTCGCTGTCGCGGTCACTACGGCGATTACTTGCGCCAGCGGGAGGTGTCTGGGTGGTTGCTGGGGTTGCGGAGGAACGGGGGTGGGGGGTTTCATCATACTGTTGTCCCTGGGCTGCATAACCCAGAGGGGGTTGCTGCTGCTGCTGTTGTTGCGGAGCTTGGCCTGCTGGAGAAGCTACATAATTAGACTCTGAGATCCGCGGGGAGGAGACGTGCTGCGGCGTTCCGCTGGACGCACCTCGACCGTAGAAGGGGTCATGGGGCTGCATGGCCGGGTAGGATTGGCCGACGGCAGCGGGAGCCTGGCCCTGGAACTGCTGGTAAGGCGAGGACGCTGGGTATCCGGGCTGCTGCGGCGGCGCAGTGGCATAGATGGGCTGCTGGGGAGCAGCTGCCGAGGTGCCTAACCTGGTGTTGTAAGGGTCATTGGGCTGAGGGAAGCCAGAGACGGGCAGGTTTGCACCGGTTCCGATGTAGGGAGGTTCCTGGTTGGCCTGATATCCGGGACGCATCATCGAAGCAGCCTGGGCAGCAAACCTGGGGTCCGGAGGAGGGGACTGCTGGGCCTGCTGGTAGCCACCTGGGTACGCACCACCACTTGAGGAAGCATAGGGCTGTTGCTGTTGCTGCTGCTGCTGCGGCGGCGGCTGCTGCTGGGAATAGGGGCCAGTAGCACCCGTGTAGCCAGGAGCACCAGTTCCGGGGTATCTGGGGTTCTCATATGAAGCGTCCCGGGCATAAGGGTCCGCCTGGTAGGCACCTTCAGTCGGGCCGCGGTGCTGGCGAGACTGGTGTGTCTCGGACTGGCGATATTGCACTATGGGTGAGTTAGATGACAGTCTCGCGGGAAAGCCAGGGGCGTCTTTCGAGGCGTGGATACCTCCAGAAGTGTTGCGCGAGGTCTGCGCCCGCCTCTCGCTATCCCAGCGAGCGGAGTCGGCTTTCAAGTCCTCGATCATGGCCTATGGTGGGGCGAGTCTTAGCGAGGGGGCCCATCACGAGCGACGTGCGCGACGAGCCGGCGGTCGGGCCGAGGCAAGCGACGGGCGACGGGGGAGGGGGGCTCACCGTGGTCAAATTCCTGTAGGCGGTGATGTAGTATCCTTGGACGACCTGGCCGGTCTGCGGGTTCTGTTGCGGAAGATGTGGTGAGCAACTCTGAGCTGACCGCCGGGACATCAGACCATGCGACGAGAGACGCCGCGTGCGCAATACCTCGTAGTGGCCGGGGCGCACGAGGGCGTCGTTGCCCAGGTAGCGGCAGATGTCGGCCGAGATGACCTCGCGGTCGATGCCATCGCGCGGGACGAAGTATTCGTTCTGGCGGGTCGTGGTCGTGGGCGCGGGCTGGCCCTGGTTGCGGGGAGGCCTCGACATGGCTGGGCTGGAGGGCAGAGGGGAGGGCAGAGGGGAGGGCAGGGCAGGGCTGGCGGGATGCGATGACCTGCGGCGCGATGCGGTGCGGTGGTGAGGTCAGGTGAGGTCGGAGGTGATGTCGGGGGTGATGTCGGAGCAGATGTCGGAGGTGATGTCGGAGGAAGACGAGCGATGCCAGGCGGGCGGGCAGCAGGAGAAAAGAAGGAGGCCAGGCCCAGAGGTGTGTGTCAGCAGGCGGACGGTGAATGACAGAGGCCGGAGCGAGGTGGTGGGAGGCAAGCGGGAGAGGCGGGCGGGCACCAGGAGCAGAAGCAGCAGAAGCAGCACCAGCAGTAGGGAGGGGCGGCGGCAGGAAAAAACGGCGGCCGTTGGGCGGATGCGGGTGGGCCAGCGTGTAGTTCCAGTTGTTCGTTTGGTGGGGTGGGGCCTGGGGAGGCGACCTGGCCTCCAGTGGCCGCGGGCAGCGTCAGAGGTGCCTGGACAGGGCCTGATACGATGCGACGCGCCGCCGACACCAAGGTACCAGCTGGGCTCGTTGCCTCGTTGGGCACTAATGCGCGCCGGCTTTTCGCCACTCGTCGGGTTGGGTTCGCGGTTGGGCCTGCCGGTGGCGAGCCTTGTTGGATGGCCTCGTTGGATGTCCTTGTCGGGCGCCTTGCTCGATCTCCCGGCAGGCGAATATGACAACGCCTCGATTGATCGAGGGCTTGCTGGGCGACGGGACCAGAAACAAAACTTGTGGACCGAAATTGGGGGCTGGTGAATGCGTGCCCGAGGGTGTCGTCCCGTCCAGGCTTGTCTACCTAGTTATAGCCCTCGGTGGGCCGCACCCAGTCTGGCGGAGCCCGATCGTGGGAGCCGGGGGCCTTGGGCCGAGTTGGGCAACGCTGCCACGCAGAGGGCGGCGGCGGATGGCAGCGGCCGAGTCACACGGGCCCGGCGATGGTGCTGACGGTGCTCGCTGCTGGGGAACCTCGGATCGAGGCGAGGCGCCTGGTCTGTGGTCCCGGCGCGCGTTGGACGACGTCGCCTCCCTCGGCGGCGTGTGACCGCTGACGACGGGTTACGGCGGGCGACAGGCGCAGCGATTCTTTAGCAAACCCGCCTGCATCACCTGTGCAGCTTCGCTCCGTGCCGTCACCAATCCTGGCAGCCGGCTCGGGTGGCTGCGGCCGACGGCATCGACTGGTCGGTGCGAGTCCGACGTGGCTTGCACCCGCAAGACGAGGCTTTTGTGCGCGGGCTCGCCGTGGTGCCGATGACGACCGACGACGCGACGCTGTAGCGGCGGTTGTGAACCCCCAGGCCTGTTGCTACAGTCGCACGCGAGGCTGCTGCTCGTGGGAGACGCGGCAGGGCAGCAAGCAGCCGTTGGGCGCGAGAGACCAGCATCCGGCGACGACGTCAGACAGGGCGGCCTCGAGACGAGAGGCCAGATATAGATGATTGGACCACCAAGCACGAGGTGCGAGTACAGGGTGCACAGTCGAGTCCCGGCCGGCCTGATGCTCGAGACGAGGAGCTACCGACCAACAATGATACCTTGGTTTCCGTCTCCTTTATACCACTCGCCGCCGTATACGTCCCTGAAACATTGGATGCCACCGCCTGGGCCTCGGTCCTCGCCTCGTTGAGTTGCATTCCATCCCATTCCACCCCATCCCATCCCATCCCATCCCATCTGCCGCTGGCTGGCCCACTCCCGTCACTGCAGCTCCATCTGGGCGGCTGGAGGAGGCTCCCGCCGCACATTGGCGCCCCAGGCCGGCGACGCCCGCCGCGAATGCCCGCAGACCACAGAGGCCGCGCGACGTGTCTCGAGACGCTGACTTGCCTGATTCTGCTGCCTCTGCCTCTCTCTCGCCATGTCCAGTATTACCTCAGCCTAGGAGCAAAGCGCCGCTGGTCCACATGTTGGGGGCTCGGTTTTGCTCGCTCGCTCCCCTCGGGCCGCAGTTGGGTATCGACGCCTCTGCCAATTGGAGCCCAACACGCCGCTGCGGCATGGCGAGACCGCCGCCGGCCCAAAACCACCGGGCCAATCAGCGAGCCCATCTGGCCTCCTCGACCCCAAGAGGCGAGCGACATGGCTCGTCCCTAGACGCTGCAAGATCGGCCAAGTGAGTCGACGGCTTTGCTCGCCGTCTTCAGGCCTTCGTACTCGTAATGCACCGCACGTCTTCAAGGCAGGCCTCGGCAAGAGGTGTGGCGACGGCCGCAATTCTTGAACAACACCGCTGTGAAACAATGGTGAACCTTGATGCAGTCTCTTGTGAGACTGGCCGACCAACCACCAAGGGCAGGGCCCGACGCCCCCCCAGCTTGGGTCATTGCCGGGTGTTCCACGATTCGCGACCGTCGCCATCGTGTCGGTGAGCCGTGACGATGCCTCGCCCAAAACCGCAGACTGCAGTGAGACACGGCGGACGCCAGAGCCGTCGCATTGCGCGTCCTGCCGCTCGACCCCATGCACGAGCTCCTGTTTGGCGAGACATGTTCTTGAGCCTCCGGATTCTAGAGTGCATGTTCGAACCAACATCACCCGCTTGTCGTCGCGGCATTTCTCCTCCCGCCCTCATTGCTGCTCGCAAACGCTGCGTTCCGCTTGATTCGGCGAGGCCAGGCATCGTGGCTCCAGTCGTCGACACGTTCGACGCAGCACAGGTGCCGGACCGGCGTTGCATCCGGTCTCTTTGCAACCCGTCGACCCTCATCCGAAGTTGAGCTTCCTCTGCCCCTGCTCAGGCTTGCCGCCCCGGCCACGTCTGGAGGATGCACCTGTTCCTTTTGGGACGGAGCCGCTCGAGGCAGGTGGTCTGTCGGCGAATGCAGGCCTGACACGTTCTTCCTCCTCGAGGTCCTTTGCCATGTGCCAGTCCCCGTGGTTCTGCAGCGAGTCTGGGCCGTCGAAGCTGGCCTTGCACCGCGAGCAGAGGAAGTCGGTGACGGGGAGCTGCCGCTCTGCATGCGTTTGGCCCGCCACTGGCCACTCCAGCCTCTGAGCTTTCGCGCCCGTTTCGGCGTCCGGCGTCGTGCGGTTTCGGTCCTCCGCACCTTTCTCACCGCCTGTACCGTCCAGCCAGCCATTGGCCGCCGATTCGTCGAGGGGGGGCTTCCTGGCAAAGAATCGATGCAGTCCGGCGTCGTCGGTTCGAGGCTTCTTGCTTGGCCGGTCTTCGGACGCTGCCTTCATATCTGGGGAAGTGGATCGAGGAGAGCCCGTCTCGGCGCCGCCTCGGACGAGAAATGCACCGATGCCCATGTTTCCCTTGACTCCGTCCTCGAACCCGCCCACGCTGAGGCTCAGGTTGGCGCATGGCCACATCTTGCCGTCTGCCATGATCTGGCCGAGGAGCTCCCTGGCCAGCTGGAACAGTACCTCCTCATCGAGTGTCTTGCCCTGCGGGATGGGGCCCTGTCGGCTGCGGGTCTGACCGGCGGTTCGATGGTGCAGGTTGATGGTACGCGGGCGTCGCTTGTTGTCCAAGACACCTTCCTCCACCAGGCGAGCGTGGATGTCGGCGACAAAGATTCTCAGCCACCTGACCGCCTGGTCCGGCGTGTTGATGGTTGGTCGGAAGGATTTGGCCGAGAGCATAGACTTGATCTGCGTCCGTGAGTTGACCTCGCTGGTGTCGACGCCACGCACGGTGTTGTACAGCCAGAGTCCTGTATCATGCCCGAGCTTCGCCTTCATCTGGTCCAATGACACATCTAGCACCTCCTTGACCGTCTCCGTATGGAACGCCGAGACCACCTGGTCCCCGAGCTTGCCGCCCAGGTTCCGGATCTTGGTGAGCTTGAAGTCGGCGAGGAAGGCATGGACGGCACGGTGCCGTACGACGGTCTGGCAGTTGGGCTTCTTGAACCCGGAGCCCAACTTGCTGAGGAGCTTATTACTCGCTATGCCTGCCGAGCACGTGTACCCCAGCTTCTCACGTATCTGCGTGCGCACAGCTCGCACAATCTCGGACCCGACGAGGATGGCCACGTCGTCCCAGTCGGGGTCCTGCGCTTCCTCCTCGTCGTCCAGGTCTACCAGGGCGTCGGCCTGCCAATCCAGAGCGGCAACAGAAGGGAGAGGCAGAGTCTCCGTGGGGTCATCGTAGGGTGGTGGGTTGGACAGCTCGGGGAAGCGCTCCAGCAGCAAGGAGTGGACGTGGGCCGATAGGTCCAAAAAGACCTCGTCGATGCTTGCCTTTTCCACTCTCTGTAGGCCGCGAGGCAGCGCGTCCTTCACCAGAGCCAGGATCTTCCTCGACTGCAGCCGATACGGGTCGAGGGAGACCTTGTCCGACACAATATTGGCGGCGGCGTCGTCACGATAGGCCCACTTGTCGTCTCCTTCGCGCCAGGTGGCAACGTGCTGGGCAATCAGGTCTGGACACAGCTTCTTGGCCTCGGCCACGTTGCAATGACGGCCGATGCCAGAGTCCCGGGCTGGATAGTTAACCGCAATGAGCCCTTGCCTGCAGGTCGTCAGCTCCGGGCCCGCGCAGAGACGGGATACGGTCGTCGGACGTGGCTCACCACTGTTGGACCGCGAGAGGCCGGTTCTCGGCGACACCGAGACGGACCATCTCGCATTGCGCGTAGAAGGCATCGAGATCGATGTGCGCGATGACGCGCAGAGGGTTCAAGGTGCTATACGAGGCGAGCTGCGCGAGCTGGCGGTATGTGAATCGCGAACGCCGCCCCGAGCCCGCGAGTATGGGGGAAGAGACGCCGCGCGGCGACGACGGCATCATGCAAGGCGAGCTCGGGGGCACGCGGCATCTGATTAGACGTTACCAATTCTCTTCACGGCGGCATTGCCCGGCGGTTATAGCGCGCAAGAGGGAATATTAACCAGGTTGCCTCAAGAGCCGAGGTGACTGATGATAATGACGGCTTCTACTCGTAGTTAGGTATAGCGGGCCCCACCAATCAGACACCTACGAGTACTCGTAAGGTATATCTATTATCCGTCCATACAAGTAGGTACTCGTACGGAGTACTTAGTATACATAAAGCGATCTACTAGAGCAGCAAGGCCAAGAGCGCTAGTTAGCATTAGTTAGCATAGCCAGTATAGTAGATTAGTAAGATAATTATACTAGTAACAAAAAATAGCTAGTAACAATAGCAATGCTAGTAACAATAGCAATGCTAGTAACAATAGCAATGGCTACGAAGTAGTAAAAATAGCAATGCTACCTACTCGTAGTAACGATAGTAATGCTAGTAACGATAGCAATGCTAGTAGTGATAGCAATGCTAGTAACGATAGCAATACTAGTAATAACTCGTAATAGTAATAACTACCTAACGAATAACAAAGCCAGTAAATAAAATCCTACTTGCTTATTACTAGAAGTCACGTGTCTAAGTCTTAGTAGAATACTAGCGGCGGCGGCTAGAGGGCCACCTCCGCAATCCATGGTCGCCCCCCGCAACGCAATCCCAACTCCCAATAACATTAACATATTTTTTTAAATACTCGTACTTCAGCAAGCAAGCATATACCGCAACATCCGATGGCGCATCCGAGGAGTGTAGAGGAACTTGAAAGGCTCCTTAAACAGAGCAGTCTGCGCATCGAGGAAGCAGAGAGACAGCGACAGGAGGAGCGACAACGTGCCGACAGACAGGAGCAACGCGCCGACAGACAGGAGCAACGCGCCGAGGCAGCAGAGAGACAGCGACAGGAGGAGCAGCAACGCGCCGAGGCAGCAGAGAGACAGCGACAGGAGGAGCAGCAACGCGCCGAGGAAGCGGAGAGACAGCGACAGGAGGAGCAGCAACGCGCCGAGGAAGCAGAGAGACAGCGACAGGAGGAGCAGCAACGCGCCGAGGAAGCGGAGAGACAGCGACAGGAGGAGCAGCAACGCGCCGAGGAAGCGGAGAGACAGCGACAGGAGGAGCAGCAACGCGCCGAGGAAGCAGAGAGACAGCGACAGGAGGAGCGACAACGTGCCGACAGAGAGCAGCAACGTGCCGACAGAGAGCAGCAACGCGCCGAGGAATCAGAGGAAAACACCCGGTGCACAACACTCAGCGAATACATCGCCGCTTGCCATGAGCTCGTCTTCTCCAGATTTGCTGTCGAAACTGACAAGGACCTGACCTCGAAGGGTACTCTCCCCGCCCCGCACAACAAGCGTTGTCCGACATATCTCAAGCCATGGCCGGACTTCATAGAACGACAAAGATCTATCTTCGGTGCACTTTTCGATGCCTTCCCTACCGAGCGCCGCGTTTTCGAGAGCTACAGTTTCCTGGCCTTCTTAGGAGAGCGGGTCTCGGAACGATTGATAGCGGACGAAAAGACGCTCGAGAGTTTCTTACACAGCAGTGTGGAGGATCCTGTGAGGGCCATAATGAAGCAGCTCAAACAGGTGGACGAGGTCAGAGTTGCTTTCGACATCGGAAATGGCATCGTCTTCGAGAATCACCCCCATACAATCGGCGAGGCTGCTGCTGAAGTCGTTGCCCGGGAGCCTCCCTTGACACCACCAGAACAAACGTCGGGCTTCATACCAGACCTCAACCAGCTGCGACCCGATCAGATCTGCGTCTATCGATCCAACAACGCAAATGAGACGCGTTCCATGATCTACGTTTCTGAGTACAAGCCCCCCCACAAGCTGACTGCTCCGCACCTTCGTCTCGGCCTACGGCCCATGAATGTTTTCAGAGACGTTGTCGAGCGAGAAACCATTCCAAATGAAACGGATTCGGAGGAGCGTTTCCAGTATAACGCGGACAGGCTGACGGCGTCTGCGCTCACGCAAACCTATCATTACATGATTGAGGGGGGCCTTGAATATGGACATTTGACCACCGGCGAAGCGATCGTGTTTCTTTGGATCGACTGGGGGGAGCCGGAAACGTTGTTTTATCACCTGGCAGAACCCGGCCCCGAGGTAGCCGCCCATCCAGATCACTCATACGTCTGTGCCGCCGTGGGTCAGTATCTAGCTTTCACTCTCATGGCTGTTGGCTCGCTGGGAGAACGGTGCACAGCTCGACAGGAAGAGCGTCGAGCGGCTACCATTACCTCATACAGATGGGCGACAGACTTTGAAACGACACATCGGTCAATTCCGGCAAGGGAAAGAGTGGCACCAGATAGCTCATCCGCTTACGAGCCCACCATTTACGATAGCATCGACCGATCTCCCCTCCGCAGAAAGCAACCTCGGCGCGGTAGGGGTGATCAGGCCGAGAAGGAAACACCAAGAAAGGATCATTCGGATTCATCTAGCGATGAATCGGCGCCCCATCCGCAGGACACACCCAGCCCGGCGGAGCGGCGACCACGTGGAGGGCAGGGACCTCGACGCAGTGAGCGGATCGGGAAGCAACAATCACGCGGAGGCGGTGAACAAACCCGGGCACACTGCACGCAGAAATGTCTCCTGGGGCTCGTCAGGGGAGGTTTTCTTGATCTAAAATGTCCCAACGCGGCTCTGCACCGCAGACAGGACGGCTGCGACCGCAACGATACCCGTATCCGAACCCGTGGTTATGCTGGTATCCGCCATCCAGTTGATCACGCTGAATGGCTTCAACTTCTCTGGAAGCAGCTCGAACGATCATTAGATGACGGCATCACGGCGTTACCAGCAGGTGGTGCTCGTAGCGTGCTCTTCCGGGTTACCATGCTTGCGTATGGCTACACGTTCGTCAGCAAGGGCACGGTCCGGGCATTTATTCCAGATCTTGAGCACGAAGCTGCTGTCTACGAGCGCCTCCGGCCGATTCAAGGCGTTAACGTGCCTGTGTTCCTGGGAGCCATCGACCTCCGATCGATGAACAAGATCTACTACTACGACCATCGGGTGTATGTAGTACATATGACGTTTCTGTCGTGGGGAGGGTATGGCATTGATCCATCAGAAACCCTGGATTGCCATGGGAGGTTGCTTGTAGGGAAGGCAGTGCGGTCGTTACGAGCCATACATCAAGAGGGCGTGGTCCACAGAGATGTCCGCGTCCCAAACATGTTGTTCAATCCGGAGACCAATGGGGTCATGATTATTGACTTTGAACGGTCTTCGCTACTCGAGCCGCCTCGGCGTCCGTTCAGGCAGTTGGCGCCAAACAAGGGAGCATGGAAGCAAGACAAGGGAGCATGGAAGCAAGACAAGGGAGCATGGAAGAAAGAGACAATGAATGTCGTGACGGCAGCTGGAGACTCAGGCAACCGGAACCTGTCAAGTCAAGGATTTACAGATGATATCTCGAGTGCGAAGACGGTGTTCTCGGGCGGGATAAAGCGCCAAAGGCCATGACTTATCAGGGATGGATCAGGCGGGATGGGATGGCATGACATGGCACCAAGGGTCTGCAGGACTAGGCCGTCAATAATGAAAACAGCGAGCCAGATCAGGGCGAAGATGCAACGTAGATTCGCCACAAGGGTCGTGACGCTTTGTCTGCCTTTTAGGTGCATGCGCCCTACTGTCAGACTCGGAACAGGAAATGAGCTCGTTCGTATCACAAAATGACCATCGTGGTCATACCAGCCCTTTTGTCCGGCCAAGAGTAGGGGACTTACATGACAGCGCCAGGCTGGGAAGCATAAAAGTACGTCTTTTCCCCAGGACAAATTTGGACTTGTTTTGTGTCGAGACACATATAAAATCAAGATTATTCCACAAATCACACACAAAAAAAAAGGAGCCGCCCAAGGAGCATCGAACTCATGGCAACGATGCACACGGAGATCGTGATAACGCGAGTCTGCGGGTGGTATCACAAGAACTATCTAATGCCTGAAGTCTGGGGCCCCGGGAAATACGGCGAACATCTCATCGCGACAATCCCCGAAACCCCCGATAAATACCAGGGTACGCCGCGCAGAACGATGCGTACCTTGGAGGTGTGCTGACGATTTGCAGAATGGCTTAGCGAGATACGATGTATTTCTCAGCAGAAAGCTTCCCTCCTTGCAAGACAATTCCACGATGACGACCGCCGAGACACCGGTAGTGAAATTTTCGCATTCCTGCAGCGGAGTGACCTACAGGACGATGTTGTTTACATGCTCGACCTCGACCGAGAAGTCCTCACCATAAACTTCAGAATGCATTGGAAGCTAGACGCCGTCCCCCGCGGCGACCTGTATTTACGCGCAATTAACGACATCATATCCGAGAATGAGCTCACTATCCCTCTTGGTGTTTGCCCAGAAGTGCATATAGCAACCCCCCCGGCTTTGGACCTTCCCAGGTGGGACGAACAGATCAAATATTCCCACCACACCGTAGTCGCGAGGACAGACATCGGAGAGGCGCGAAAGGTGTTCGTCACACACGTCCTGGCGAATGTGATGGTACAATACAGGGACACAATCATCATTTCGGGGACGGAGTGGAGCCCAGCCTCGTTCCCTTTTCGCGAGCTGACCTTTGCGCTCGTCTCGATTGCGTCTGGCCAGGCCGAACTCTACAGTAATAATTCTCCGCGGTTGATACCTGGATCAACACTGCTGCCGCCGCTTTTTGGCTCCCAGCTCAACCAAAAGACCGTGCCCCCAGGGGCGTCACCCACAGGGACCATGTACTGGCACGACGGTGTGCTCGTCAGCCTTGCACTGGTGGTTGATGGTGCGGCCGTGACCAGGGCCGCTAATTGGGGCATCGCGCGGGGACGTGCCAGCTTTCAGATGGTCATCCTGTCCATCTTCGAAGCAGCCTTTGCCGAGGTCTCCGTTGGTGATGATGGGGAGCCATTTGTCAAGGCCAGCGTTCCTGTCCTTCTCTCGCCTCTTCGTGAAGAGCTTTGTGCGAGCACACATACACGCGAGCGACGAGAGTGGGAGCATTGGATGCATATGCAGTCGCGGCTAATTCAGCCCATGCCGTGGCCACAGCCCGCGTGGAGTAGACAAAAACTGCCAATATATTTCCCCGGGCTCGCGGCGCTCGTCAACTTCTTCGACGTCGCCGCGAGCCGCCGCGCAGCATTTAAATCGGCTAACATTCTCCCGCGGGAACTGTATGAACAGATTCTGGACCTTGTCGACTACAATACGTGGAAGGCCTGCTTGGTCGTATCGACCGAGCTGCGTTCCTGCTGCCTACGCAGGTACAGGCTTAACGATGATACGAGGATTGTGGCAGGCTCCTTTGTGAGGCCGGAGTCTGAGGAGCATCCTCCGCTGTCGTTCGACTTTGAGTCGATGAAACGTGGCAAGATCATTCCGATGACTCCAAATGCGTGTGCTCCGGGGAAGCACGGAGGGTACAGATGGCTGCCGGTCATCGGCAGCGACCGGAAAGCGCTCATGTCAGACGTACAGATCAATTTTTCTCCGGAGGGGGAAGAGTTTGTAGACACCGACGACGACACCGACGACGACACCGACGACACCGACGACGACACCGACGACGCCGACGACGCCGACGACGTGGGCGTCTGAAGCCTTTCAGTGCACGATGTTGGCATAGGCCAAGAGGAGCATACCAAAAGAGGTTAATTTAGATTGCCAACTCATCAATTAAGGCAGTCAGCAATGCCAGGCTGGGCCATGGAGGACGACGAGGTTCATCCAGTGTAAGATTCAAGAGGTTAGTTGCCGCGATAAATAGCCCGATTGAGCATATTGAGGCTGGAAGAACAAGCAAAAGCCGAGTGCAACGGGTGCCGTGTAAGCTACCCGGTCGTGTAGGTCGGTCTCTTCCATGTAAGCCGTGTAAGTCATGTAAGTCGTGTAAGAGGTGCCTGCACAAGAAAATTTCTCACATCGTGTACGGAGTAAGTTCGAAGCAAAAGAAGGCGGATGAAGAACATGCATCTGCTCTACTCGTAGGGGCCTAGACGCCTCTTTTATGCCTGACAGACATCCAAGCCCCCTGGCTGTTCCACGGTCCGGAGTCTGCGCCACCGCTGATCCAACGCCAAGTTGGTCGGCGCCTCTTTGGCAAGGTTGGCCGCTGGCTCGACAAGGAAACACAGCGCTTACAGCGGCCTAGGCACGAATCTAACAACTGGAACACCAAGTCGAATGTTTCAAGCCTCGAAGAAGCAGAGCTCGTCATTAATTCTACTGCATGGTTTGCAAAGATGGACCCGGTCATAGAGACCCGGGAGAGACCGGCCCGGGCCTTGGAACTGGTTGCAATAGCTGCATTGAATGCAAGCCGCGAATTTTAGTCCCTGTGTTGTGCTTTTATTAATGGCAGTTCGAATAAGCCTACCGTACTCGAGTTGATTAATTCGAAATTTATTTGCGGCTTCGTTGGTGATCCAAAGTTGGCCACAGCGTTGTTAAGTTGCCTGCCCAAAGGGGGCCGACCATCGAGAGATGAAGGTTTCAATTGAGCAGACATGGCGCGACCTGACTGACTGCACAGCGGTGGTGGTGTTCCTCGCAAAAAAAGGACACAGGTGTGCTCGCGCGCACCCGGACGCCGATGCATCCCATCCCGCGACACCTGCGCGACGCCTCTGCCGCCGGCGTCCACATATGACACGGGGGCTTCGTTCCAGTCAACTCTGCCCGTTGTGCCCATCCCTCGTTCAAACTCGGTCTGGTGGGCCCACGCATCCGCTCTTTCATGTCGGATTGCCTGCGTCATGTTCATCTACCATTCATTTTGCTTGCTTGATCTGTATGTACTGCTATTTACAGTGGCCGGTCGCTCACACTTCTAAAACGCACCTTCGCCTCCGGCCGCAGGGTGCTACGGCGGACTGCTGGTTAGTTTGTGCCAAAACACTTTTTGGCAACTGGGCACACCCCGGTGCCCCCCAACTCATCTCGTTATGCACATTTACCTACGTATATATAATATCTCACTCACGTACTCACTATAGCGCACTCAGCGTACTTTTTACAGCGCACTCAGCGCACTCAACACAGCGTACCTACACTATAGCGTAGGTACTTGGCGTATTTAATATAGCATACCTACCTACCTTACCTACCTTACTACCTTACCTACCTACCTACCTATAGCGCACTCAACATAGCGCACTCAACACAGCGCACTCTCCATAGCGCACGAAATATAGCGCACAACACAGCGCACTCTCCATAGCGCACGTAATACAGCGCACAACACAACGCACTCAACATAGCGTACAACACAGCGCACTCAACACAGCGCACTCTCCACAGCGCAACACAGCGCTCAACACAGCGCACTCAACATAGCGCACTCAGCGCACCCAACACAGCGCACTCAGCGCACTCAACACAGCGTACCTACACTATAGCGTCTTAGCGTATTTAATACAGCATACCTACCTACCTAGGTACCTATAGCGCACTCAACAAAGCGCACTCAACATAGCGCACTTCCGTAGGTAGGTACACAGCGCACTCTCCACAGCGCACTCTCCACAGCGCACTCTCTACAGCACACGTAAGACAGCCACAACACAGCGTACTCAACACAGCGCACTCTCCACAGCGCACGTAACCCGGCGCACAACACAGCGCACTCAATATAGCGCACTTAGCGCACTCATTACGGCGCACTCAATAGCAATAAGTCATAGTAGCAAAGGCAGCGCTAGCAGCGCCAGCAGG
Organism: Tolypocladium tundrense; assembly: GCA_024340025.1. Taxonomy (NCBI): domain Eukaryota; kingdom Fungi; phylum Ascomycota; class Sordariomycetes; order Hypocreales; family Ophiocordycipitaceae; genus Tolypocladium; species Tolypocladium tundrense. The sequence continues at coordinate 55,489 of JALHBX010000411.1, read as the reverse complement.
TCGGGGCAGCAAGGCCAGCAATGCTACCTACCTAGGTAGGTAGCAAGGCCAGTAAGGCTAGCAATAAGCAATACTAGCAATCTCTATGCATACTCTATGCACGATAAGTTAGCTATATCTAGCAATACGGGTCTACGACTCTTTTAGTAAATATTCGCAAATTCACGCCTACCGTATACGCATTAAAAAAAAGTGCCAAAACGTGTTTTGGCACAAACTAACCAGCAGTCCGCCGTAGGTGCAATCCCGCGGGTGGCTGACACAAGCGTAAGTGGTGGCCTTGTGCGGTGATGATCACAGGTGGAAGCTGCGCACCCTAGCTTACACCAATACCACCAGCCTCACTGGAGCATCGGTTGAAGCTGCTATTCTGATCTATATTTAAAATTCCTACATACTCTAGATCCGGCATTGAAAGCGCTATCAATGGTCGATTAAATGTTTATCAATGCGCAAAGCGACGGCGAAATGGGGCATCCTAGAGTCGGCCTTCCGTAGCCGCGAATTTGCTACAGTCGCAGCAATGCCCACCATGATCAACAACGCCTTTCTACTAATGAAGAGAAAGATGCAGTGAGATGGATACTACCTCAAAGCCTTGGCTACTGCCGTATCTATTTTTCTTCTTTTTTCGGGCAGGGATTTGAACGAACACACTAAAAGCCGAGTGCAACGGGTGCCGTGTATGTATGTGTAAGTGGTCTCTCCCGTGTAAGCGATGTAAGTCGTGCAAGTGGTACCTAGGTACGAAATCATATCGTACAAGTCAGAGCAAAAGACAGCAAGGACAAATAACAGCCAACTCTATCAATTTTTGTATTTTCTGATCTTCTAGTCCGGGGTCTGCACCGTCACCCAAAGGGATCTGTTGGAGGAGCCGCCGCCGCCGAATCGCCACGGGCTCTGATGCCGGTCCTGAGCTTCAAAGGCGCCTCGGCCCAGCAAGAATGGTTCAAGCGCGAACTCAATCGCCCCTGGAAATTCAAGACATACACACTCATGCGCGAGCACTCCGTGACTGCTGGCTCAGATCCTTCTTGCCCGTCTCGAGCAGGTCGAAGAGTTGCGGTGCCACATACTTGGAGCGACACTCAATATGTTGCCGCGCATACTTGCTGTCCACGAGCATCGGCGGGATCATTCCTGTTGTTATTAGTAGGCAACGTGCAACAACACCCGACGCTGGCGCCATGTCCACCTTCCGGCCACACTTACAGTCGTCTCCGCAACCTGATGCCTCGTACCAGGTGCAGACCTAGTGTAGGTAGCCAAAACAGTCCTTAACTTCGTCTTTATGAACTCCGACAAAAGCGACACCGGGTCGCTGTCCGCACCAAACAAGGCACGATATCAATCGAAGAAACACTGCAACGTGTTTCCGCTGCACCGGCTCTCCCGCATCCTGCACATCTCGCCGAAATCGTCACAATCGTCCACCGGGCACCGTGTTCCAAGCAGCCGAGGGGACCCATGCTCCTGGTTCAATTGGACCAAAAAGTCTGCCCGACTCTCGCTACCACCTATCAACGGAGCGGCGAGATTTACACCAGTAGCCCTCCCAGGCGCTTATCCGGACTTCTCTAGCCAGCTTTTTATTTTATTTTAAACCTTTACGTACTTCATCGGACCGATAAACCAGGTGAAAGACATTGTATCTCACGATACCCTCACATCCACAGGAAGTAGGGGAAAGGCCCTGGGCCTTTCTTATACCCTTCCGTACTCCCTCCCCGGTCGAAGTGATGTTTCCGCTCGCGAAGCTATGTTTGTCTCCGTACTCCAACACTAACGTAGCTTGGTTTCTCAACAAAGAAGTAATTGTCGACTCTTTCTGCTTTGGCAAGCAAAAGGATGCTTATAGGAGAAAAAGTTTGCTTCTAGCAATTGACAAAGAGCCATCTCTCTTTATGTTCATCCTTGTCGGTCAGGCCCACTCTGACTTCAGTCATTCTCCCGTTTGGTAGCTCTGGCTGACAACCACCGTTCCGCTCCTCCACCATGTCGCTTCCGATTTTGAACCCAGCCTCCTTTGTCGCTGATAGCCCTGGTCCAATCTATGTCGGCCATTCAGACCTCCCATCGTTCGATACAATCGCTTCAGTCAAGGCGCGGGGCGCAGGGGGCCCCGCGCCCATATGGGGTCGGGTAGCTCTGTTTCTATTTACAGTGTGAGGTGACTTCTATGACCATTGGCATTTACTACAATGCATCTCTGCTCTGTCTGTTGATATGCATCACTTGGAAGATAGATGACCAAGCATTGACTGATCTCTGAGGACTTTTGCCAAAGCCTTGCTGCCATCGTAACCGCCTTCCCAGCATGTCCTGATGGTGCGCCCGAGGCTATCCAAAGAGGTGATGTCGGGAAATTCTCTGTTGGAATATCGCGCCCGGACCTCGCCCTCACTCAATGCAGCATGCTGTCTTTCTCCGGTCATGACTTCATACATGACTGATCCGAACGCGAAAATATCTCGTTGTGCTGATAAGGTATCGCCTGGGTGTTCATGGCTGGCAGTGACGGCGATGGGGAGAGGCGATGAATCAATCGATAATCCGGCAAAATCGGCAAGCTTGGCCTGCAATCCACCGTCGAGTAATATGTTTGCAGTCGTAAGATCGCCGTGAATGATGCCAGCGTCATGTATAAAGTCGAGGGCATCGGCAATCTGGATCATTGAATGCAGACGCTGTTCCAGACTGATATCCTGTCCTTCGATGAATGACTACAAGTCATGCTTCGAGGCATACTCGAGACGAATTCCGTTCCCATCAACACCGCCGTGGTAGGACGGTAAGCCCTGGTGTCCCCCTAGCTCAGTGAACCTCTTCTAGATCTGTCGTTCTCTCTGGATGTGGTCACAGTACGCTTCGTCAAAGGGGGTTTTGATGACTGTCTGTGTAGCCGTATCGAGAATAACGAGACCAGTGCTTCCCCAAGCTATAGCATCATTGAGGCCAAAACCTGGAGGATACACCATTTCATCGTAAGACATGGTGGTAAGACAGTTGGTTCGCGGGTCGCAGGAGCTAAAAGCATCGAGGGAGGACAGTTCACAGTCAAACGTCGCAATATTCGTAGTTTCTTCGTTGCGCTGCCTTTTTTTTCTTTTTTTTTTGCTCCTTATGCCGAAAGTTAGCCCTGACGCCCGCACCAGAGGATCGAGCTTACCTCTAAATCATGGCTGACCACAATCAGGTTACTAGCGACACAGATTTTGGCGCGACTGAATTGTACATTGGACGAACCTGTGGTGTAGGTGAGCAAAATGTCACAATGCGATCAAGCGATTCTTGGTCAGTGACCCCATCGCTCAGAGGCAAAGGAGACGGCAGGGATAGGGTGAGTCACCCACGGCCCTGCGCTCGCCATACTCGTAAGAGTTACAAAACGACGAGAAGATCCCTTAACACCTAGCGCAAAGGCACGCCAAACACAACAAATACTAGAAAGAATGCACGAGCATCGGTGACCGGCAAAGTTGGAGCAGGCAGAAGGAATACAGGGACCTGAACTTTCTTACACTTTTCCTGTTTACTGGCCCTCTGTCTACCATGGCGCCATCTTCGAACAGTCAGTGACGCAGAAGCTGTCGATGAGCCGGGCGACGAGACGGTCTTTGCAAATGAAGGGCGCCAGAAAATCTCATACAATCGTGCCCTAATCGGGTGAACTTTATGCTTGTGAGATTCAGTAAAAGGATCCGTGACCAAGTCTACATCTATAGTCTATCAAATCCAACGCGACAATTCAACAGCGCTCTTGATACGGCGGAAGCGCTGCTCCAGCGTCTGTCCTTTGATACGGAGGCAGTGGCCCAGCTTCTGACCCCATGTCTTCTCCTGTCCTCCAAAGCTGCTGCATGCGCTCCCACAGTGGTATAAACCAAAGGCGAAACTGATCCCTCTCGTCAGCACTTCCAAGGAGATGAGCGATAATAACCCCCGTGGTTAAGTTAGCGAGTGCGCTCAACCCGTGCCCGTTTTCGTTCCTCCCGGGGGGCACTTTTATCGAGACGGGGCATAGTATGCCCTCTGTCCGATTTGCCAGCGTCTTGAGATCCGCGCGCTGCTCGATGAGCACGCCAACACCCTCGCCGTCTGCGCGCTCCTGCCGTATGATTTCGTTGATCACGGCTCTCCACTGCGACTTGTGATTCCGCTCAAGGTCAAGAAGACTGGGATGAAAGTAGCAAGGCCTCAAGGCAATCGTCACAGGCGGCTGACTGATTGCTAGTAGTAATGTTCTCTTGTGTGTCTGACTCTTGATGCTTGCGCTGCATCAGTCACTTGGCACACATAAAAGAGAAACATGCCGGGTTTGTGGAAGTGGGCAGACTCCCGCACGCCCCAAGCACTCCTCCCGTCGTCTAAGCCAACAAAGCACAGTTCCACACCGTCAGTGCCCATGCTTGCCAGCTTCCACTGGACCTTGTAGCTACAAAAAGCTCCCCCCGACGCCCCTATCAGGAAAGAGGTTCACTCACGCTCCCGCCTGACTACCGCTTCGTCAAGGGCAGCCACTCGGCTACTGATGAATGCCGCGCAAGGGCAATGGGAGGACAAGTCCAGCGCAGCTTGCACGCCTTGGAGGAATGAACACTGGCCTGTGTCGGCATGTCTCAAGGGAGGTCTGTTCGCAACACAATGAGCTCCGTGTGCCTCCAGCAACGATTTACTCGTTGAATGGATGAAAATAAACAAAACAATGCCATCTGGGGCAGCCACACGAGACAGAGGCACATAAATTGACGCCGTTTGGCCAGGACAAACTCTATCTTGCATTTATTCTTTTCCAAGCCGTCCAAGCACGCGGAGACATTCGACACCATCCGACACAGGATTGCCTCGCCCATTCGGCCAGTCACCCAAGGACAGGTTTCCCTTACTTCTACTGCGCTACACAGTGCAAGCTTATCATGTTCTATTCTCGGTCAAGGCCCTATTAGGGACTGCCCGACCTGCCGCAAAGCTATTCCGCGAGCTGTGGATGCTTCGTTGGATTCTAAGAGCCTTGTGGCTGTGTTGGCGCGCGCATCCACAGTGAAAGGCTACCTCTCACAGCACAAGGGATATCTGGACGGCTCGCGTCAATTTCCTCGTCGCTCCATCCAGGAGACGGAGCACTTTATTTCTCGCCTGCTGTATGAGGTGGTCAATCTCTTGGCATTCAATGTTGATTACTTTATTTGGCGTGAGTCACCGTCAAGGCTCAGCAGGCGCAGTGCTATTCCGTTTGGGATTTCAGAGTCCATTGTGTTGAGGGCCCTGCTCGATCGCAAATATGTAATATATAGCATGCGGACTGCCCGTGGTTCGCCTCGGGCCGCCCAGCTTCAACGTCTACTTGAGCAGCAGTTTCCGACCTGTTTTGACGGCTCGACCTTTTCGGAGGCGGATTTGTCGGTTATGTTGCATGATGAACTATGGAGTCGATCTCAGTTTGAGGCTTGGGCCTAGTTTTACAGTTTACACACGCTCATCATGGTGGCACGCGCTGTTGGCAGCACTGATTGGGAAAGGTGGGCACAAACTGTGTTGCAGACGTCGGAGGATAGGATCAAGAATACTGTGCTTGGTCGAACTGCGTCAACTGACCGTGTAGACACCGACGTTCATCTTCTTTCATTGTTGCCTGATAGAGTGTTCACGATAGCCACACTTGACACTCTCTGCCAACTGTAGCCACGCGCATACTGTAGTCAATGAATTCTTTTCATCTAGAGATGCCTTCTGCTTCAGAGATTCGGCCGCGACATCGAGCCATCCGTGCGGCCAAAGCGGCGCGCATCAGCGACACATGGCCCCGGACGCGATGGTGCGTCAAGCCGACGAACAGCGCTGATGCGAGCAGCGCGACATCTACGCCTGGCGCGTATCTGCACCATGCATACACGTCGGCCGCCCGTTCACGCACGCAGCGTCGTGGTCGCGCATTAGCACTCGCTCTCTTGGGTGCCCTCCCTTGCATCTTCCTCAGCGCTCGCTCGACCACGCCCCCCCCTGCTCCCCCGCACGCAGCCCAACAACCAACACCAGCCGACAACCAAGTTAACTGACGGCAGCTGCCCGCGCAACGTGATAAAGTGCCATGCGGAACTGCGCGAGCGACCGATAAGTTGGCGCGCGACTCGATGGTTGCCAATCCCGCCAAACTACAAAGTCCCCTGTGCGGCGTGTTTTATTCCACATACCTACGAAGGGTGATCTGATCCGAGTGAGCCGCAAAGGTGGTGTTTACGAGTAGCTTTCGCTATCAAACTTGGAAAGGCAAAAGCCCAAGGCAATGGTAGAGTAGCCCTTTAGTAAGGAGCTAATACGATCAAATGAAACTTGTTCTCTTGTTTCATGTCACTTCATTGGTGGCACTTCACTCCGTGGTGTTCATCAGTCTCATTCACTCTAGTCTGTTGTTTCCGTGCTCGTATTACTCGCTAGTCAATGTTCATTGAGCGGAGGGGGGCGCATGCTAAAGCAAATCATTACAACATCCCCCTGTTTGTCTACCGGTTGAGGGTGAGGGGGCGCAAGACTCTTCTTCAGGCACTTCGCCCTGCGTATCAGCCATGCAACAAAAGAAATACCACTTAAACACCCTTGGCCGATAGCACCATCTGCCCTCCTTCAAGCGCACAACGGGCGCTTCCTCCAAAACAATCTCGAGGGTTCTAAGCGAAGACTTTGCATGCTCCAATATGAAGTTTGGACCCAGAACCATGCGCTTCTGCCGGGGTACAAATGCCCCATTCGCATCATCGAAGACATCCTGCTGACACCACTGTGTGAGATGGCCAAGGAGAGCCTCTACAAGGTTCATGTGCTCCCACCTCCACCTTCGAGCGGTAGAGAAATTCCATGTCAGCCAATCTAGTCCGTACGCTTGACGGACCAAGAGCCAATGTCCAGAGCCGTCCACACTGGGCTCCATGACCATATTGGCAATGAAACGCTTCTTCCCGAGCTCTCCCGACCCTAAAAGACGAAGTAGTTCCAGTAACTGCTCCAGCATCACCTCCGGGAGCATCCAGGGTGGATAATCTCGCTGGCATTCCTTGCTGTCGATCCATCTCCGCGTTACACTTGATGGCCCTGCCACTCGTCTCAATGAAGCGCTATCCACTTCATCACCGATTTTGGTTCACTCACCCGTGATCGTTGAATTGGCTCCGCCTCACCTAATAAACACTGCTTCTCAACCCAAAAAAAAGCAGAGGAATAGTCAGGGGTTTGGATGTTCTTCATCCATTCAGAAGCTTTAATAGCTGCAATATGACAATCTTGGCTTTTCCTCCAATTTCTAGATCTGGCCTTTATTACCACTCGCCGTCTTTTGCTTTGACTTACACGATGTGGGAAATCTGCTTACGCAGGCACCATCTACACAACCCTGACTTATATGGCACCCGTTGAAACCGGCTTTTGGTATGTTCGTTCAGCCGTCGCGTAAACTAGACTAAGAAAGCGCGAAAGATCTTCGACGCCTCGGGCGGCCACGCATCCTTTTAGACCGCGATAATAAAATTAAATTTTCGTCTTAGCAATCTCGGCCCTTTTATCTCGAATAAGCAGCGTCTTAAACGGACCAATATCACTTGCACAATCGCGACTCTAACGCGTTACCTTAAAATTCGAGGCATCCAGCATACGCGGGCACTCCGGCGGCCAAAATGAACACCTTTTCATGCCCGCAAGCGCCTTATCTTTGCTCAGAGGCTTGTGCGAGAGCCGCTTTCCTTCTGGAAACGATGGTTTCTCAGACGAGACCACTTTGTTGAGGCTAAATGAACACACCAAAAGCCAAGAGCAACGGGTGCCGTGTAAGTCATCTGGGTGTAAGCGAAGTCGCCTGCGTACGTAGTGCTTTCGCAAGCAGATTTTTCACATAAGTAAATAGGACGAGAACTAAAATCATCACTCTATCGCTATCAAGGCTTCTAAGTAGATGACCTCTAACCCCCCTGGCTATTCCTCTGCTACTTTTGTGTTTTCTGATTTTCCGGTCTGGGGTCTGCAGTGCTACACGATCGCGCCGTCCGGGCGTGAGAAGTAGGTTTTTTGCCACCGCGCAAATCGGCGTATCGTCTCTTCAATCGCGAATTTCACTACCACTAACGCTCTAGGAGATAGAAAACCTATTAGCCTACAAGTCCACGAGAGACTCGTAGATGTTCTGGACCGCCTTTTTGTGGCAGGGTCGTACATCTCTTGGGGCGCTACCTGGAGACCCTAAATCAGCCTGTGGCGGCATTACGAGCGGCGTTATTCGCGACTGCCTTGAGGCATTTTGTTAAGGCTGAACGAACGCATCAGAAACCGAGTGCAACGGGTGCTGTGTAAGTCATCCGGTCGTGTAAGTGACCTCTCCCGTAAAAAGTATGATCTCTCCCGTATCAGTGATCTCTCCCATGTAATTGAAGTCGCCGGTGTAAGTGATGGAAGTCGCATAGTCGTGCAAGTCGTGTCAGTAGTGCCTGCGTAAGACGACGGATGAAGAACATGGGGGACCATCGCCCTAGAGGTCAAGACGCCTCTTTTATGCCTGACAGGCCTCCAAGTCCCCTGGCTGCTCATCTACTGTTTTTCTATTTTCTGATTTTCCAGTCCGGGGTCTGCACCACCACCCCAACAAAGCATATCTTCCAACATTTGCTGAGCGGGTTCTATCTTCACCTGAGATAACGCACCCGCGCATATGAATCGTGTAGTCTAAGGCTGGCTCCACGGATAGACTCGCGAGAATTGGGTTGAGTAGCATGTTAATCCGCTAAGATTTTATAGAAACTTCTCAAAAATCCAGAGCGCCCAGATATGCCGAAGAATCGAGCCTCCAAGCAGCGGCTCCGCAAGGCCGCGGTCGAGATCTGGGAAGAATTTAACAAGAGCCTGGGCTCCAGGTCGTTATTGGCACCCAAGGCTGGTACACAAAATACTAAAAAGGCCCACTGAATACGCAACATTCTAATGAATAGCAGTATTTCTTTTATATACTTAATTTAGCCTACCCTATCCAGCAATTTATTGTTAAAATTTTGGTGTAAATATTCGGCATAGCAAGCTACCCCGCGCGCTTCGAAACTTTTGCTACCTCACTGTACAATGCCATGAAATTTCCCCTCTCATAGGGTCAGAACTGCGTGCATAGCCGTCAGAATCATAGTTTCATTAACATCGTTGTGGTCAAGCATAGCGCGTAATTAGTGACTTGCGTCTGAAACTGTGATCTCTACAAGCGACTCCATCGGTGCCCGAAGAAAGCCTTGGAGAATCTTTGTCGTAGTCCACTCGCCATTGGGGCGTACGTTTAGCTGCACTCCATGTCGCCCCTGATCTGTCAAGGCACGAGGTTGGCGGTGAGACCAAATACTAAGGTGCTGCGACAGTAATAAGATACACTTGACTCTTGCCGTATTGGACAGCAATGGCCTGCCAGAATATGCATCCCCGCCAGAAGTAGAAGTATGGTAACTATCGTCTGTTGGGCTGCCATTTTGCAGGGATGCGATAGGCGTAAGGGAGAGTTGGCGCTGTAATACCATGTCGCCAGTGCCGAAGTTGAGAGATCATTATATAGAGCAATGGGCCGAGAGTTAAATACAAGGCACAAGAGCAAATGTCAATGATTTGAACATATCTGCTACGGTAAGAGTCAAGGCCGCATTTGCAATGACCACGGTTGCATTTGTCTTCTTAAAATTCACGTATCTTGCCTATGCCAACGAGCAGATGTGTGACGAGACCAAGTCGACGCACATCTCATTCCCAGAGGAGTCCAACTTGTGACGTCGGACATCCGCTGAGGGTTTGAGCGACCGCGACTTCTCTGCTCATCTTCTCTTCGCCAATTTCTGGACAAGATGCTGGGCGAGGGATGCGACGTCCTCACGAATCACTATCTACACCTCCGGGTCCCGGTCGCTCTTGCGTCGTACGACCTCATCGTTGCGGGTTCCCGTTCCGAATGCCCTTCCATGGAGTCTCTTGACGTTTACGTGGAGTTTGCTCAAAATGGAGGCTCGCTGTTCTACGCTGGTGGAGGTGGCTTCTACACGAGTCCCTGTCGTCTTGCATACATTGTGCAAAGCACTGGCTGGAAACAGCGGCGTTCAGTGGCCGACTCCAAGGGGCCTCACGGCATGCAAGTCCATCGTGCAGATATTGGCGCTCGCACTCACGAGCTGCCTGCAAACGACATCACTTCCATTAGTTCTGGCATCATCAATCGTTTCAATAAACCATCCAGTCACTATCTAAGAAAAAGGAGACCGAACTCTCCTAGGAGGCACAGACCACCTAGATACCTACTTCGACGAACAACACATTCTCCGGGAACTTGTGGCTGTCTCTGCCTACAGACTCTTCAGTCGAGCCACCATCGCGGATCATCCGTGACTCTAGAATTGGCCATCTGCTAGCGACGAGGACGATCCAGAGCATTCAACAAAGCCTCTGTCGCGGCCGCGACCTCTTCCCTGTCGAGCTCGCTCTGCCCAGCCTGGCTGTCGCTTGGAGAGCCTGGAGGAGGGTCGTTGACTTGCAAGGCTTGGGAGGATACATCGCCCACATCGCCCACAGGCTGATTCGTTGAGGAACCATCTGCCTCGGGCTGTTGGCCAGGGGTGGGCTCCATGTCCTTGCTACGAAGGTCTAGGCGCTTGCTGTGGCGTCCCTCCGATAACGATGGCGACACGATCGGTGGCCTCTTCTGGCCCGTACTGGCCGTTGACAGGTGAGTCAGGAGAGGTGGCAGGTTTGTTCTGGCTGGTGGTGGGTGAGACGGAGGAGGCGTCGCGTCTGATCTGGCCCGCCTAGGTTCAATCGAGGAACCTGAACTTTCGTGTGCAGCCGAACCCTCAATGGCATGAGCCACTTCTGCACCTCCCACGTCGGCAACATGTTCCACAGGTCGAAGCGATTTCTGGTCGTCATCTTTATCGGAATAAGAAGCCGGCCTTGGCGTCTCGCAGCCATCATCGGCGGGATTATGCGACAGAAGCGACGCTAAGCGGGCAGAACAGCCCTTGGCAGAGTCCCGTGAGCCTGGCGACATAACCACCATGGCATCCAACAGGAATTCTTTCAGCTCGGTCGGTCGCACCTGGTGGCTCTTGCGAAGCGTGTCGACGATCATGCTGCCCCAAGCAGTCCCCCAACTCTTGTACTTATCTTTGTACGGTGGCATGTCGTGTATCATCCAACATCCAACGACACCAAGAGACCAGATATCGACAGCTTCCGTGTACGTCCTCCTCTCCGTCCCGCCGGAAGCTTTATACTCAGCCTTTTCGTAAACCTCGGGCGCCACGTAAGACCAGGTGCCGCACATCGTCGATAAGTCGCTTTCTTTCGACATCCCAAAGTCCCCAAATGTAACCTGGATCTTGCCTGAGCCTCGGCTCTTGATGAGAATGTTGCCTGGTTTGATGTCTCGATGCGCAATTGGAGGGCTCCTCCCGTGTAGATATTCCAAGGCTGACAAGCATTGGCGAAGAATGGACACGCACTCGACGGCCGATATATTCTTCAGGTCTCTCAATGACCCTCCTGGATGATATTCCAAGAGCAACTGTGGGTGTGGTTTGCCTTTGAAGTCGATATAGCGTACGATTTTGTCCTGCTAAATGTTAGAACGAGCAATGTATTAGATAGACATGTGGTAGACGAACGTGTTTAAGCTCACTCAGGATGCGAGCCTCGTTCTCCCATTCTGCCATATCGTACGTCTTGCTTGCAATATGTAATCTATGCGGCTCCTTCAGCGCATACTCGTTGCCGTTGCTGACGTTCCAGCAATGATACACGACCCCGCAGCCTCCTGTGCCGACCTCCTTCTTCAGGGAAATTTCCTCGGCACTGAGGGGCGTGTGCTTTCCGGTAGCAGGCTCGGTTTCCAGACCCCGCTGGCAAGCGAGTCTAGCGAGGAGGTCTTCTGTTGTCCCTTTGCCATTGCGGAACCGGTCGACCTTGTCGATGTACGCCTGCGACGATATGTCGTGGTGGACGGCGACGATCGAAAACGCAATGGACTCATGCGCAGTGATGATGATCATGGTCTTTTTGTGAGGGATCTGATCACCGCCGACGATCCAGGAGAAATCACTCCTCTTGCCACGGCCTTCATTGTCGTATGTGACCTCGGTTCCCCTGACAGAACCGAAGTCCTTCACGATGAGGCGTCTCTTGTCATCAAAGTTCAGGCTAAAGTGGCGTTGGCCGACGCCCCTGAATGCGGGCAGAACAACGTCGCACGCTGCATTGCAGCCAAATATCCTCCCGTTGCTGGATTCTGGGATGGCGCTGAACCTGATCTCGATGTAGGGCATCGGGATCTTGGTGGCTTCTGAATGCTGGCGCGGGGCAACGTAAAGTGCACTGTTCAGGATTGCCAACTCGGCTTTGCGATTGATGTTGAGAACAGGGTATACCCGAGCAATGAGGTCGGTGTCTTCCATATTGAAGTGTCTGCTTGAAATGGAAAGCGAAAACGGATGAGGAAGGAGGGAGGGATGGAAGAGCGACATGGGAAATCAAATGGGCTCTCAGTGTCACAGTAATTCAGCCCCGCACATACCAACGGAGCCACATATCGATACCCGATTGGTCTTAGTTCCCGTCAAGCCCAAATCAGCCACAGAGGTACTACATTATCTATAACCAAGCAAGAGCAGGTGCCACAGGATGGAAGAAAAAGTTGCATTACTGGTCTAAGTTTTCCGCCGGAGCCAATTTGCTAAATATACGCCCAGGCAGGCCTTGTGGCCACGCCTGCCAATCGGGGGCATTTCTAAGTTTGGTTGGCAGGATGCGCCAGCACAAGCATGTATGCTGTCCCCGCCCGCTATTTAGTTGCACATAACATTGCTGCCTGAGGATGCGCGACGAGCCAAGATCGCCAACCTTCAAAGCAGCATAAAACATCTGTTGGCCACCCTTCGCCCTGTTTAATGCAGCATAAGCCTGCTCGCTTCTTGACTCTTGTTGACGGCAGAATGTCTTGTCTAATATCAACCACCGCGACATTTTGCATCGATGACATTGTCACCCTGAGCGTTTCGGAGCTCGCCCAGCTCTTGGAGAAGCACCACTGTCCCGACGGCAGTTTCGAGCTTCCCGTCGACAGCTGGGATAAATTGACAAAGGAGGAACGGAGCCAACTCGCGGAGAGACTACAAAAGTAGGCCGCCCTCACACTCCGTCGGTACAAACTGTTCTTGTCTGCTAACGCCTGGTCTGTCCTAGGGCCCAAGGCCTTTTGGCCCAGAATCCCGCTGCCTGCTCCCACCCGCTCGATCTTGACAAAGTCAACGCGCGATTGGCTGAAGTGTCCGATAGCCGCACCACGACATCACGAACCGAGCCGTATGATGAGCTGGCCGTCCTGACAGACGGAGAGACAGAGGCGTACCATGACCTCGTCAACGACGGCGGGCGTCCACTATACCCGATTAGCCTTCTGGAGCAAGTCCTCAGGGATCCGCAGGAGTATCGCGAGATGCTGTGGCCATTTTGGGAAATATTTACTATGCGTCCAAGGCCCTGGCTGGTATACCAGAAACAGTTGAATCGATGGCAGGATTTCCGCAATGGCAGAAAGATAACCGGGGCCTCGAAGTGGACGATGCCGGCTTCCCTGCTTATGTGGAGTTTATGAAGCGACTTGACGCAAAGCAAGGGCTTCCTCAAGAGGTGCGCAAGACTGAAGCCGACCCAGAACGCCTGAGGCAGGTATGGGAGATATACGTGCAACGCCCACGCAGGTGGCAGCGACGGTGGCAGCGGGAGCCTGACTGCGGTGGGTTCTCCGACTATGTGGACGCGATGAAGCGCCGTCTGGCACGGCACGGATTCACTCGCCCGTTCCAGCTACATGAGGACCCCAAGCAACAAGACCAGTCGACGACTTGGATCGAATACCTCGGCTTTGAGTGCTGGTGGCTTGACCGGCATGCCAAGTCTTTCGAGCAGCTAAAGCCAGATCATGACAAACGCTGGCAGGAGTTGGTGGACCTGAAAGTGTTGAAGCCTCACGAGACCAAGGACTTCATACGCACTGACGAGTCCTCAATAGAGTCAGTGAAAGAGACAGACCAAGCCTGGGCGGCTAAACAGGCTGCAGAAGCGGAAGCTGAAATAGTCTATACGCTAACGCAGGAAGACCCAGGTTGCCTATCTATTCCTGCAAAAAAGCGTGTACAGATGCTACAAGCCGCGACGGAGAAGCTGGTAGCGGCCAAAGAGAAGGTTGGGGCCGCAAAACGACGCGGCAATCTGATCGAGGGTTTTGTTCGGGCTACGTTTGACCATGAGGGTGCAAAGAAAAGTGCAGCCCACCATGCCGCCCTGCTGCAATGGATCTTAGAGCAACTCCCTCTGATCGAGGCCCAGTTGCAACCCAAAAGAACCGAGGTGAAATTTAATGCAACTGGGAGTCATGGACAGGCCAGCCAGCTTTCAGGCGACAGCGTGGCAGCACCCACTCGAGCTCCCTTGGCGATCCCTGACGACCGACCTAGATCTCGAGACGAAATGCAAGGCTCGCCAACAAGCGAGTCTTCCGCTAGGCGTCCACTTGGGTCCATGGGGCACATAAGAGGGGTCGAGTTGGGCGATGGAGTGGAACAAAACACGCAGAAGCCGAAGCGTCTTGGAGAAGATGCCTCTACCAAGGGTCAAAAAAGTGCCGCCGCCGCCGACGCCGACCATCAGAGACAGGCCGGAAAGCCCCGTCAGGGCGACACGTCACTGGCCGATGGGACACCCGTGATGCCCGCAAGGGACGACAATGCTGCAACCCAGCCATCCGTTGCGGCAGGCATCCAGGACGCGCAGATTGCTAATGTTGGTATTGAGGGTGGACGACAACAGCGGCTTCCGGGATCTCGTGGCGAGACAAAACGGCATCTCACTGACGAAGATGACTTGGGCAGGCGAGGCTCCAAGGAGCGTAAGCTCCGGTATCGAGAGCCGAGCTCAGCCTCAGGCGGCAGTCCCATCCCGGCAGAAGCCGGAGAGAAGACGTTGACCCATACCGACTCGGCAATGGACCAAAACGAAGCCCGAGGATCGGGGGCCGCCTCGGCTCCAGCCGGGCCTCGTCGCAGCGCACGCATTGCCGCGCGCAATGCGACGAATCCTGCGGGGTCGGGGACCGGTACGGCGCCAGCCGGGCCTCGTCGCAGCTCACGCACTCCCACCGCGCGCAAATCTACGAAGCCCGTGGAGTCGACGGCGACGTCTTTGTCTGCCCATGGTCGGAGCAGCCGCGGAACGGCCGCGTTCAAGGACAGTGGGGCGGTGAAAGGAAAGAGGCGATCGCGGAGGGGAACTGGCGCATGAAGACGTTGCTGACCCGCCCCCGTTCGCATGACAGGCCTTTGCGCCGGCTCGAAGACGGCTACTCGGGATCCAAGTCAAAGGCTCAAAGGCTCAAAGCTAGACGTCTAGCGCATGCGTCGCACGAAGTGGACCACTATTTGCTCCATGCTTTTCTCATTGTGTTGCTTTGTTCTCTCAGTTGTTCCTGTATTTCCGCTCGCAAATCTGCTTTCCCTGGTGGGGACTGCTGCTCGTCTTCTCGACTTGGCTCGTGATGGCTTCAGCGCGCAGGCCGTCACCTGGTGTATGTCGCTCGCTCAATAAAGATCCGTTGTTCATTGTGCATCCTGTCCGTGAATCCGTGGATTGTCTTGTCTTGTTGTTTTGTGCCGGCCTGCAACTGGGACGGGTCGTGCACGGCTGCGGAAAGTATGTACTTCTACGGACGAGTTCAAGGCATCATCCTCTTTTATATCCGTCCACCACCTCCTCCAGCCGTCACAAGAGAGCGAATTGCCACCTTCCCTGCACCTCTGGAGAACTGCCCCAGCGTTGCGTCCAGATCCGCGACGCCGCCAAAGAAGGCTTCGCGGAAACCAGCAAGCCGACATGAAGGGGGACCCAAGCTCCTCCATGAGAATCCTGCCCACATCTTGTCCGTGTTCAGACGCGAGCCCAGAGCTGCTCGTGCTGTGGCGCCATGGCGTCAGCTGCAAGGAAGAGGTTATCAGCGAGGGGGGTGGGCTCGACGGCGGCAGTAGACGGAGAATCCCAGACCAGTATACCTTGGGGTTTGCCGGCATAAGGCGACCTTTAGTCTTGGCTGTCGCTCGTCACACCGGCAGTGAAGAAGACGTGTAGCCGGCCGCTTGTCATGTTGTTGTTCCAGCATCGGCACACCCGCGCACCCTCTGCCCGTCGGCCAACGTGACACGTCTTCTGAGTCGACTCTCCTCCCACCGTGGCTCCAACACCGCCTTCCGCTTCTTGGCCGACGCTGTCTGTGTTTTCGGACGAGCGCGGCCGGCCTCCTCTCCGGGAGCTGGATGCCGCATTGTCTCTCAGCGTCGTTTGGCAGGCTCCGGCCCGGAAGGGTGGGTGCGGTCGAACGCATCGGCTCGCGCGTTTTCGCGCAGCTCGGTGGGCGTGTGGCCGTCGATGTACTCGTCGGCCGCTGCGCCGTACATGTTGCGCCTTGCGCCTTGTTGGCGCCCTAGCAGGTCGAGCTCGGTCCGCAGCGTCTCTGTAAATTCGGGGCCGGGGGCCAGTGCCCAGAGTCTCGATGGGTCCATCAAAGCCGGCGTTTGGGACAGTCTCAGCAGAGATGCCACGATGGCGCCACCGATGTCTGGCGAGGGCAGGTGTGAGTAGCGATAGGTTGGGCCCGGGTCTCGGCCGTCGGCTGCGGCCCCGGGCATCGCGCTGGGCACCGCAGGGCGGCTGCCACTATCGGGGGCAGTTGTTGTCGACATTTTGCAGCGTTGGAAGTCCTAGAGCTACCCCCAGCACACGGGGAAGTTGCAATTTTGTTTCGTTTACCATGTACGAAGTACGGTGTTCTGACAAGGACATGACCGCTAGCAAATCGGAACAAGGCGAAGAAAGATCTGGACCCCTGGCGTTACGGACCAGCCCAGTACGCTAGTGCTAATGCAACGTCCACTCACATGCACTAACGCGTACTAACGCGTACTAACGCATACTAACGCTCTAGTCCTAGCTTATTTTAACGACCCGCGGATCGCCCCGCTCGGCATTCCCCGCGCCCGCTTTTAGCGCGCCAAGGCCTGTAGTCGTCCATCCATCCCGACTCTGGCGGCGGGACCCTGAACCACGAAGCAGTAAAGGTCCCAAGGTGCCTGGCACGACGCCAGACCATCTCGTGGGCGGGGGACGGGTCCTGCCCACGGGCATCTGCCAGCACACCTGGCACCTGGGCATCCGGCGTCTGAGCTGGGGGAAGCGGCCCCCCCAGCGCACCCCGGCTCACCGACGCACATCTGCCATCTGGCATCGCGCAGTCAACCATCCGTGCTTGGCTGCATCGAGCGCCCGGCGCGGCGCCTGCGCCATGCATGCCTGTCGGCCGCCCGTTCACGCACGCAGCGTCGTCGTCGCGCAGGAGCACTGCCCCCTTGGAACCAGGTTGGCCGACGCAGCTGCCCGCGCACCGGGGCAGAGCGCCATGCGGAACTACGGGAGCGGCCGACAAGCTGGCGTGCGACTCGGCCACCTCCTGTCAGTTGATGTATCCACCGGCCATGTTTGCCAATCCCGCCAAACTGCAAAGTTGCCGAATCCGCCAATTGTGGGGTTCTGGCGTCTTCTATGCGATGGCTACGCATGGCCACATGCGGGAGGCCCACAACATGGTGAATGAAAGCTGTTGAGTAATCGAAGGAGGTTCTACATTTCATATTCGTGCGGGAGGCCCACAACATGGTGAATGAAAGCTGTTGAGTAATCGAAGGAGGTTCTACATGTTATATTCGTGCGGGACGTATTAAATTGAACCGATTGTGCTACGAATGCCGGAATCTAAAGTCACGAAAAGATTATTTGGGCTGGTCAGCGTGGAGGCATGCTACTCGCCCAGTTCCCCCTACGAGTCTCTGCCAGCTGCAACGCGCACTCCTCGCCGTTTCCCCCGAGTCTCCGCCAGCTACACCGCCAGCCCCTCGCCCAGTACCCCCTGCGAGTCTCTGCCAGCTGCACCGTCAGCTTCTCGCCGTACTCCCTGCGAGTTATCGGCAACTGCACCGCGCACTCCTTGTTGTACCTCCTGAGAGTCTCCGCCAGCTGCACCGCGCAAACCTCGCCGTTCCCCCTGCGAGTCTCCGCCAGCTGCACCGCGCACTCCTCGCCGTTCCCCCTGCGAGTCTCCGCCAGCTACACCGCGCAAACCTCGCCGTTCCCCCTGCGAGTCTCCGCCAGCTGCACCGTCAGCTCCTCACCGTACTCCCTGCGAGTCATCGGTAGTTATACCGTTAGCTCCTCGCCGTTCCCCCTGCGAGTCTCCGCCAGCTGCACCGCGCAAACCTCGCCGTTCCCCCTGCGAGTCTCCGCTAGCTGCACCGTCAGCTCCTCACCGTACTCCCTGCGAGTCTCCGCCAGCTACACCGCGCAAACCTCGCCGTTCCCCCTGCGAGTCTCCGCTAGCTGCACCGTCAGCTCCTCACCGTACTCCCTGCGAGTCATCGGCAGTTACACCGTCAGCTCCTCGCCGTACCCCCTGCGAGTCTCCGGCGGCTATACTGCGCACTCCTCGCCGTTCCCCCTAAGAGTCTCCGCCAGCTGCACCGCGCAAACCTCGCCGTAACCCCTGCGAGTCTCCGGCAGCCGCACTGCGCACTCTTCGCCGTACTCCCTGCGAGTCTCTGCAAGCTGCAATCACGCGAATGCCTCTCTCACCCTCGCTGCATAGTCTTCCCTGTCCCTGAGCTTCTCGTCTATCAGATCCTGCGCCCCGAATCCCCAGCACCAGTAAAAGACGTCGTGTAACACTTTCAGATCAGGATGATCCCGGTTGAAGAGCGGCTAGATGTGCCTATTGAACAGCGTATACATGCCCTTTGGTACCGAGACGGCGTGGAAGTACCAGAAGCTGCCCCTCCGCCACACATCCCGCTTGACCGCTGCCTGGACAATCGAGCCGTTGCGGCGTCTCTCTTCGGCCTCGTAGATGGCGAGGTACTCTGTCAGCACAGCCTCGTACTCGGCAATGGCGTCGCGATCCCGGAAGCCGTCGACCGGCCTCGACGTAAGCCAGTAGGGTGGCAGCTGCATTTCCACAGGCATGGTATGCGCCCACTCCATATCGACGACGGTCTGGATGTTCCAGTCCTCGTCGACGAAGATGTTTTGCTGATGCAGGTCGGTTAGCGTGAGGAAAAAGGGGCCGTCGCGGAGACTTGGGCGGATGAAGTGGTGCATGGTGGCCCGCAGCGCAGTGAGAGCAGCGAGCTGCATGCGGCCGTCTTCCTGGGTGTGGGCTGCGTTGGGTTGGTTCCGGAGCTTGCTATCCTGGAGGGAGAGGAGATCAAAAGATACGATTCCACTTTGGCGTATGTGCGGTGGCGCGGAATACCCGACGGGATTCCCTCGTTCTCGAGCATCTGGAATACGCGACACCACGGGACGCCCAGCTGAAGCCGGACCATCTCCTCGATGGCAGCGGTCTTGGTTTCGATCGACGTCAAGAACGCGTCCCGCAGGGCTGGGTAGCGCATGGGAACCAACACGCTCCCATCGTCTACAAGGGCCCTCTTCAGCGATTCAGAGCCGGACCGGCCAGGTTCGGACTGACTTGGCCCGGGCTGGTCGGATCGAGATCGGTAGGCATCCGAGTGTGGCATGTTGCGCAGAGGACGTCAAGCACACGATGACTGCGTGGCAGGGTTGACAAGGGACGATGTTCTGCTGTTCGCAGATCTGGCCCACACCCACTAGCACGAGTGGGGTGCGCGCTAGAGTCACGCACTTCCTGTTGCGACATCTGGCAAAAATGAAACGCTAAGAGAGCCATGCATGAGTGATGTATCTATGCTCTGACACTTATCCCAGACGGCAAATGCTATTGCCGCGACCACGACCTGCGAGCGTAGACGGGCGGCCGACGGGCATGCATGGCGCAGATACTCGCTAGGCGGAGATGTCGCGCTGCTCGCGTCGACACTGTTCCCCTGCTTGACACGCCATCGCATCGGCGCCATCGCCGGCTTGACGCAGCCTCATCGCCATGGCGTCCGGCATGCGTCGCCGGCGCGCGCCGGTCTGGCCGCACAGGGCTCCATGTGCGCGGCCAACGAAGAAGAAAAGGCCCGCAAGGGCGGTGCGCAGGCCGGGGTGCCTCGCGCAATCCACGGCCGCTACCGACGAGTCTGCCATCGACTCAGGTGCAGCAACAAATCTGCTGCAGCGAAGCTCCCTAGGGAGGCTTGCCTGACGAGCGTTGCTTGCGCATTCGTAGGCGCGTTGGGGCGAGTACCTGCGGTCCGCCCGCGCGCGGCTTCGTGCTCGCGACTGCGGTGTTGCGACGCAGCACCGGTGGAGGGTGCGTACAACCCCGATACTGCGTCTTGGTCGCCCGAACTGTCTGGAAACATATGTACACGAGTAGACTCTTCAATGGCTTTAGGACGATGCCCTTGCTTTGGTGTCTAGCAAAGACTGCGTGCAGTCGGTTTCGCTCATGCGCAGTCTTGCTGCCGCCGTCTAAGTAAGCCGCCCTTCGTCGTCCGCCTTCGGCTCTCTCCTCTTTCCGACTCGAGGCGTGACTTCCGGGGCAGGGCCCGCGTCAATTTGTCCCTGAAGCAATGCCCCGAAGCAATGCCCGAAGCAAGTCAGCCAGGAAGGCGATGACCTCACTGTTGAATCATCCGGGGCCGTCTGATCTGCTCGACGGCATCAGAGGGGCCCGCTTTATAACCGCATGCCTCGTGTCGATCCGCGCCCCGATCCGCGTCCCGATCCGCGTCCCGGCCGCCGTTCCGAATGCGGCTAGCATTGCTCCCTCGAGGTGTGTGAACATCTTCCCCTGTCAATCCTGCCACGAGCCAATTCGGCGGCCAGAGCATCGACCTGTTGAGCGACGCGGCGCCTAGTAATGCCGATAAGAACAAGTGTCCAACCGTGAACCAGACCAAAGGCAGAAATAGAGCCAGTTGATGATCCAGTCGGGCTGGTGGTGCGGTGTACAAGTCAGGTACACAGCCGCAAGGGCAGCACCAGTAGAGCCAGTTGATCAGGACAGCAAGGATACACCAGCATGTTTTATTCCACACGGTAGTAGCAAGAGGGCAAAGGTAGACTAGGTCCCAGATCTTTTGGCTCAACCTTGGTACTCCGTGCCACAATAGAGAGAAATGCAACCAAATCAGTACTACAAAGCATTCCGTCTCACCCACAATAGCACACCTACAAACCAATCGTGCTCACCAGCGCCATGGAGAGAGCCACCAAGAAAATGTAAAGAAATTGGGCCATCCCGTTGAGTGCTCGACATCCCGTCTGCGATGGCTTGTGTCAAAGGCCATGTGTACTGGACGAGACTCGGACTAGATAATGGTGTCTTGCGTCGTGCCCCGTCTGTAAAAATGTAGTGTCCATACCATGGTCTGGAAAAAATGTGTCGCTCTCATCATCGGGCGAGAAGAACACCCCGTCACGACGTAGAAAGGCGCGCGGCATCTCCGTGAAGTAGGCCCGCGTCCGCAGGTCCCACACGGAGAAGTCGACGTCGCGGCGGAGAAAGGCCCGCGTCATCTCCGTGAAGTAGCCCGCGTCCGCAAGTCCCACACCGAGAAGTCGACATCGCGAGGCCCTGCCGATGCCTTGAACGCCTCTCTGAACAGGCGCGTGACCTGTTTGACGAGACCGTTCATGGCACTCTCGGTGGGGTACCGAGAGTCTGCCACAGCTCGCCGGTTCTCAGGAAGTCCGAAATGGTCACCGGAAGTAGGACTTACGATCAGGCAGGGAGCAAAGACTCCGCGCCTGTTGTTGGTGGCTCAGTAATGTAACGAGGATCCCGCTGCCTGCCAGCATGGATAGCAGCCTCCCCAGGCAAAGGGCACGCTGCCCGATTTTCTCAGCATACAATGACCACTGAGATGCAGCCAGGGCTGCCGAGCTCGATCATGTTTTTGCCGGCGGCCCACTGGCCTTCCTGGCCTTGGCGCTGCTCCGCCGGAGGCCGCAAGGCCAGCGTGTAAACATTAGCCGCCGCCAGGCCAGGCACAGAGGTCTGTTGCTGCTGTGGCTTGCGGAGCGTGGGGGAGGCGGCGCGGGCTGGCGCTTTGGATCCAGACTTGATGCTCATGTTAGTACCAAGTTTAAATAGTGGGCGCTTGGATGGGTGCCCGACTAGCCGCGAGGCCGGGGAAGGGGAGCAACAGGCGGGGATGTACCGCGGCGGCGCAGGCAACAATGGGGGTGGCGGCGGAGGGCGGGATGAAGGTGAGACTCCGACTGCAATCGTTGATGTCATGACCCCCCACGTGGTCGATGCCACACGAGACAGAGTCTCAATCGGGACCGGGGGCCCACGCAGCGAGGGGGGTGGCGGCCGAGCCAGGCTAAGGGCAGGCGGCGTGGGAGTAAGGCCGTGGCTGGAGACACAGCGGCGGGAGGCCTCGGTCGACGAGGCGAATTGGCAGCGTCGTTGGCGTGACATCCTGGGTGGCGGGGGCGACGAGCGTCGGGGGAAGGGATTTCGCGACTTGTAGAGGAAAGGACAAGAGACGGCTGGACAGACGGCGGTCAGGGTTTGGAGTTCTTGCCGACCCGAGCTCCTTCCTGGCTTCTCCCGAGTGCTGGTGGCCTGTCCTAGCCGAGTCACGGACGAGAGGAGGTAAGGCCAGAGGAGTAAGGCCAGAGGAGTAAGGCCAGAGGAGTAAGGCCAGAGGAGTCAGGTCAGAGGAGTAAGGTGAGGAAGTAAGGGTGGAGGAAGAGGAAGTAGGATCAGAGGAGTAAGGCCAGAGGAAGAAGAAGTAGGGACAGAGCAAGTGGGGCCAGACGAGTAGGGCCAGAGGAAGGAGGGTCAGAGGACCTGGGGAAACTAGCGTTAGAGTTTGCGCCAGCCATCGATCGAGGACGGCCCAGGCAACGTGGCGCTGCTTCATTCACTGTCAGGGGCAGCAAGATCGCGATGGGAGGGCGGCGAGCAAGCCACCACCGCCCCGTCGCTCGCCTTGCGCGTCAGGATGGCCGTGACAGGCGGCGTCGACTCGTCGTGCTTCCGTCGCGCTCTCACCTTCTGCCGTGTTCTCACCTTCTGATGTGCTTTCAGATGTGCTTCCCCCGCGCCCCTCGCCTCTCCCGTCCTCCCGGGCCGGGCCAGCGCGCCGTGTCGAAGAAGGGGCTGGGCCGGTGGCGCGAGGCAAGCTTCGGCTTGTTGAACAAACTCCCGCCAACTCGCCGTAGCCTGTGGAAAGAGGCTTGGTAGCGCGAGCTTAAAGATTTTGCATCAAAGTATCAGTCGCGTGCCTCGTATTCTTGGGCTTATATAGTGGTGGTTCCTTCTCCTTCCTCTTCCTCCTCTTCTTCCTCTTCTTCCTCCTCATCTTCCTCACCTTTCTCACCTTCCTCGTCTACCGCTCTTCCCGCTCTTCCTCGCCTTCCCGTCTTCTCTTCGCATCTTCTTCGTCTTCTTCCTCTCCCTCATCTCCCTCGTCTCCCAGTTCTTCCCATTCTTCACTCACCCCTCCAACTCCAGAGGGCCCTTCAACAAACGAAATGAACTCTGCCTTCTCCCGCCTCTTTAGGCGTCATCGAGGCTACACCCGGCTTCCTGAAGTCTCCCCAGAAGCCACGCACCCGCTCTCCGGCTCTTCTCTCGAAATGCCCTACCCTCCTGCCACAGCAACGGGCCACCGCGGGTCGCAACATGGAGGCGGCTTGTCTCCGCTCGAGAGACTACCGGCAGAACTCATCCTGGAGATTGCCGCACACTTGTCTCCGGTAGACCGGGCTTCCTTGGCCCTCGTGAGCCAGACCTGCCTCCACGATCTGGGACGAGGGTCTTTGCAGCTGCAGGATGCTCCACGCTTCGAGTTTCTTGTTCGACTGGAGAACGACGGTGTGAGCCCGGGAGACGTTCTCTGCCCCAGATGCGAAGTCTTCCACCCGCCTGGCCTCTCCTTGCCCCACGCATGGCACTTTGACCGTGGGATGGCCGTCCGGCCTTGCGCCCAGTTTGGGAGCGCGGCGTCTGGAGAACTACTCAGAAATTGCCGAGTCGCATCTCCTTTTCTTCCCATACAGCTCCACTTCAACATGGTAGCTGGGGTAATGAGATGTTATCGACATGGGTGGTCGACCTACTCCGCAGAGACGCTGTCGTCGAGCTTCCGGTACCAGCATGTCGGATCCCGATACCCGAGGCTTGTTTCCACCACTCAATGCCGAATCGTCAACGGGCGCCTCCTTGCAAAGACGGAGAAGCTCATATTCCCGTGCAAGGGCAGAGCCGGTCTCCGAGATGCCGCCTCCAAAGTTGTCCAACTCGTCGAAAGGGAATGGGCCCTGCGATATTGCTGCAGCCACCATCGCTGGGCCCAGCGCTATCGCTCCACGCTCCAGTCAAGCCAAGACCGCATCTGGAGCACCCGCCCCGTCAGGCAAGCTTGGCCTTTTCTGCATGTCGACCTGCACCGAGTCCACGGTTGCGGGTTGTGCTACACAGATTATGCCTTGAGCGCCCACGACCTGCCTGACGAAAAGGGGCGAGTCATTTCCCTGACCACGTGGAAGGATCTCGGCAGTGGGTGTTGCATCGACGATTGCAGGTGGAAGTCTCACCTTCATCCGGGACATCACCCCTTTTCGACGGCAATGAAGCGGACTGAGCCTGGACTGGTAGCCCAAGCGTTTGAAGTGGCATTGACGGGAAGACCTGTGGAGCTTTATTACCCCGAGATTGACACTTCTAGCATACGGTACTTTAGTCCATAGATGGCTTGAGGGTGGTGAAACCAATGGATTCCGCGGTATCGGATTTGGCCTCTATCTTGGTCTTGAAATCGCCCTAGTAATAATCATGGTGCTAGCAGTGAGGGGGGGGAACCAATAAATCTCCGCAGTGTCGGATTTGGCCTCTATCTTGGTCTTGAAATCGCCCCAGTAATAATCATGGAGCAGTCTACTAATACAAGGACATTCGATCATCGAGCTCGGTAGCGATGCTAACGGTACTGTAAAAGACCACCCTCGTCTACGAGACTTTGGTCGTTGCCCGTCTCCATGGCAGCTTCGATCCTCTCCTTGAAAATAGTAGCGCCATCGTCGAAAACCCCCCTGGCCCGCTCATGACCGGCAAGACGGGCTAGCAAGACCAGGGTGCGTAAATTCCCCCACGCGAACATTGCCGCCGACTGTTCGATGTTCCATGAATCCTGAGTATTGGCCAGAGGGACCCGTTGGGATGGATATTCGTCCAGCCTCAACTGACGAGACAACCATTTGCAATAGCAGATGCTGTCAGCGTCGCCGTGATCCGAACAGAGATGCAGCGATCTCCCTTCACTGTCTTGTCTCTTGAAGTGTCCCACGTACGACAGGCGAAAATAAAGCCGGCCCAATTCGAACAAAGTCATGGCCGGGTAGTAGCAGTACGTGCCGGGAGAAGCAAAGTCCAGGCACTCCCGCACCTGTCTGTCGTTCCACCACAGAGGCACTCCGGTTGCCCTCTGCAACCGCTGAAGCATCGAGGTCGTGCCCGCGACAATGCGGAACATGCCGTCGACGTAGACATCGAGTTGCCAGTAGTCCCGCAGGCACCTGTCCAGCTCGCGCTGTACCTGCTCGCGCAACTCGTGATTGGTGCCCAGGGCGTGCCGCGTTTCTGGGATGATGTACGCCGACCGAAGGAGCTTGCCGGGGGAGAGCTTTGGCCGGAGCCGATGGAAGTACGTTATGCGCTTCTTGGGCCGGGGGTAGAAGTGAATTGTGTGCTTCCTGGCCATGGTTCCGGCGACGTTGTGGCGCACTTGTCCTGTATAGGTACGCGGAACAAAGACTGTCCAGTGGCGATAGTAGGAGTTCGTCGCGGAGTTGTGTTTAGTGGTAACCCTGCGTCTAGTAGGACGACTCCATGTTTGTGAAGCAAGTATCTCTGGATGTGCGTGAAAAGAAGGAAACACTCTTGCGTGTGAAAATAGGCGGTCCTCGTCTTTTATGCCTCTGGCTGTCCTGCTTGAGCCGCCCAAGCATGTGGGCACCATCCAGGCGTTCTTACTTTGTTTCAAAGTGATTTTCTTCGTTAACAGTCATTCTAC
The DNA here is from genome assembly GCA_024340025.1 of Tolypocladium tundrense. Classification (NCBI taxonomy): domain Eukaryota; kingdom Fungi; phylum Ascomycota; class Sordariomycetes; order Hypocreales; family Ophiocordycipitaceae; genus Tolypocladium; species Tolypocladium tundrense. The sequence goes on along the minus strand of JALHBX010000411.1, from coordinate 29,402 downwards.
AATGCTCCTTTCAGCGGCCATCCATAGCCAAATTGTCTGCACATGAGACAACCCTGCGAACGTGTTCTAGGTGAGTCCTCTGGAAGCAAGAATTCATCTCGGTATCATTAAGCTAGTACTATCTATCCAGTCAATACGATTTACCTCCGTGCCTTAAGAGACAAGTTCACTCCCACCAACAGTGCCCAGGTGAAGAAGGTGAGGCCGTCTCTAACTGGCTGTGGGGTTCCACCATCAACGACCCCATGGGCCTGGACCAAGACAACTCTTTCACACATGGCCACGGGACAAATACAATCGCTAGCTGCAAAGAAAAAACAGAGCCATCGGCGACAAAGCAAAGCACATCATCAACACACGAAGCAGTCATTGACGAAACAGTCGCCATAGAGCTTCTCTCGCGCTGCAGAGCTGGACCACGCGCGCTGGCCTGCGCGTTCCTCCGCCCGGCAGCGATACAGGAAAGGCGCAAGCCTGGCTGGGACGAGAAAGCGTTGCGCGCTCTGCAGGGCTTCTTTGTTGGCCGCGCACCGGCGATCCATGCCGCACGCGATGGCGAGAAGGCTGCGTCAAGCCGGCCACAGCGCCGATGCGCGATGCGCCGATGCGCTGATGCGAGCAGCATGACATCTCCCCCAAGCGCGTATCTGCGCCATGCGTGCACGTTGGCCGCCCACGCTGCACCATCGTGGTCGCCACAGCAGCTACTAGCATTTGCTCTCGCGAGCGCCCAACAACCAACAAGTTACAACCAACAAGTTACAACCAAGTCGACCGACGCTGCCCTGCGTCTGCCCCCGCGCCGTGGCAGAGTGGTGCATGAGGAACTGCGCGAGTGGCCGGCAAGCTGGCGCGCGACTCGGCCACCTCCTGTCAGTTGATGTACCCACCGGCCATGTTTGCCAATCCCGCCAAACTGCAAAGTCCTCTGTGCGGCGAGTTTTATTCGATACCGATACCTACCTTGCCTACCAAGGTTGTCCTCGAGTCCTGGGACATTGCCCACCGCATACACGCCATGCACTGGGCGCAACCCGTCCAAAGATTGTGATGTTCTGCTCGATGCCGCTACGAGGAAGAAGTCAACGCAAGGCAACAAAGGCGCCCGCCGAGCCGGCCCCACGAGCTCTCAGCGCCGCCGCCGCCCGCCGGGCCGAATTCCAGCATCAAAGACGGGTGCCCACGGCTCTGCAACCCACACACAAGCCGACTAGGGGCTGCCCGGGCTGCCTTGCGTCTGACGCACGCCGCTGTAATAGCTGTCAGGCCTCAAGGGTCTTCGAATCTGGCTGGCCAGCGCCGCCGCACTTCCATCCGACATACCAAGTATACACAACACGCAATAGCCCGTGCCGCCTTCAGAGTCCCTTGAAATAGCTCTGCGACGTATGTGAAAGCAGCTGCCGCAGGTACTGTATATAGTTCAGATGGCTTTATTTGGCTCGTTCGAGGTAAAAGATGTACAGTCCATAGGTATCCTACCTATTGACCTACTGGATAATTCACCCTGTAGTAGGGGGTCTAGAAGAAATGGGCCATGTCCTAGAATTTGAGGGACCAACCTTCGTACCATAGCTGGTACGCCTCTCACCCCTCTAGTGTAGACCCGCCTTCCACATCAGTTTGGCTTGCCAGAGCAGGAGATCGTGTAGGTCCCTTTGTTGGGGCAGTGGTGCAGACCCGGACCATAAAACAGAAAATACAAAATTATGGAGTAATAGCCAGGGTCTTGGAGGGCTATTAAAGCATACAAGAGGCGTCTGGGCCCTAGAATAGATGGTCCATCATGATCTTCACCCGTTCCTGCGCGTTTATTGCTATAGAATGTCAATCTTGGGATTTCCTCCCATTTGCTACAGTTGGCCGTTACTGCCACTCGCCATCTTTTGCGTTGACTTACACGATATGCAGAGTCTACTTGCACAGGCACTACTTACACGACCCACGACTTCCACGGCCGGATGGCGTACACGGCACCGTTGCACTCGGCCTTTGGTATGTTTTTCGTCCTCAACAAACTATGCGATGCCAGATGGCAGATGTGCGTGGGTGCGTGTAGCGCGCGTGGCGAGCCAAGGTGCGCTGGGGGCTCGTCCCCAGACCAGATGCGCAAGTGCCAGATGTGCGTAGGCAGATGCGGATGCAGGTGCAGATGCCCAAGTGCCGCATGTGCTGGCCAGGTGTGAGGGTGCGCCCCTCCCAGATGCAGACCCTGGCTCGCGCGTCTTTGCTTTGCGTACCGCCAAATGCACCCTTCTGGAACGGCTTGACTCCGCTACTTTGCCGCCTCGCTTTGTCTTTGTCGACTGCGAGATGACTCGGCCTTGCATCGAAATGCGATCCCCGAGAGCTCCGCCGAAGAGCCTGCGAAAGCCACAATCTGGCCGCAGGCGAGCAAGGTCACCAGGGCCGCTGGAACTATGGGCATGTACACTGCGGCCGTGTCACCTTTCGTACACCCACGTCCATTTCAACGAAGCAGCTGGCACATCTGCGCAGAGCTCCGGTAGAGGATCTTCTGTTGCCAGTGCCGCATCGGATTCGTATATGATGGCATCTTTGGGGGATTCCTGGCGGCAAGACGATCAACGCAGTTGTAGACACATTGACCTGCCCCTGCACTTACAGCGAAGACGAAGCGTACCAGGATGCCCTGGACTGCACAGAGCAGCCATCAAGGGCGTGTTGCTTGTAGGGTGCGCGCTCAACAGCATTTCTCCGGGGTGCCGTACCGTCACTCCACAGCCAGCCAAATTCGCGTCACTTCATGATTATTTGGATCTGAGACCATGCACATGTGGTGGTGCATGCCCTAGATGACGCTCCCGTTGCTTCTTCGTGAGCAGTCATGGTAGTGTGCGGCATGGATGCACTTTGCAGAACTGGCTCACTTTGACAGCAGCCCCTAACCCATTTTGAGTTGTTGCAGTTTTTTGCAGTTTTTCACAGGCCTGGTTTACAACTGCCATGGACAAGGTTGGGGCAATGAGATGGACAGACATCACCCGTGCCCCAAGCGCCCCTCATGAGTTCTAACGGCATGAACTGGATGTTCGAGGCCTGCTCTACCACCACTCGCCGAGGTGCCATCGACTGGATGCCCAAGTTTACGGACACCCTTAAGCCTATTTCTAACGGCCTGTACGATAGCGTCAAGGATGGCTCGGAAACGCAGCGATCGCTAGACTACAACAGCTGCAAGGACTACCGCGAGCTGTACGAGGCCGAGATAGAGGAGATCCGGGGTCTGGAGATCTGGAGAGCCGGCAAGGCCGTCCGGTAAGTTCAAAACGCCATCATGACTGGGCATTGCCCCGCTGACACGACGCCCTCGTAGCTCCCTCCGACCTGAGAACCAAAGATGAAAGCAACGGCATAGTCGGCGATTTCCATTGCGAAATCTCACTGTATCTATTTGAGAGCACGCCGGAGTACGCGACATGAGGCACCGGGTCTTAGACTTGCGACGCTAGGACAAGGTCGGCGACGTCCGGGCCAACCTCCTTGCGCGGATGCTGGGACGTGTGGGATAGGAACCTTCATTGAGCCGTTGTTCCTACCGGACAACGCTGCAATGTTATCATTGCTTCATGGAGGGTATGTCTCCTCTACCACTATCAGATTTGTCCTTGTCGCTAATGAGTTGCTCAGGTTGGCAATATTGGACACAAGCCTTGTCATATCGGAGACCGTGTTCAGATGGGACCCATGTCCACGTCCACGTCTACACCACGAGCCATGAGACGAGCGTCGCGTATCAAGTTCGTCGAGTCTGGACATCCCAGGGGCAACGCCACGATTTTGCCTCGCGTACCAGCGGCCAAGGCCGCACCGTCGGGGCTGGAGCAGTAGGTGCAAAAGCATTCCCCGTTTCTATCGCACTCGGTGCACCGGCAAAGGCTGTCGAAACACTCTCGCCGGCTGAGGAGAGATGGCTTCAAGGTAGTCTCGAAATTTCTCGGATGACTGGCCAACTCCGACACCCTCGCAATAGTTGGATGGCCTCTGCGCAGTGTCTCCTAGCTTCGACGCCACGCCATATCCATACCCATCTACAGATGTGTAGCTGCAGTCATGTGGCAATTGACTCAGCTTGCAACTCGGCGTGCACTCCTGGATAACTAGTGCTGCCAGAACCGCAGAGGTCCAAGTGGGTGTGCCCAGAAGTCGAGGCGGAACAAGGTAAGCATCATATGCTCATCCCCTGCCCGAGTGAAGGCCATGAGCTGAAGCGAGACCCTGTTGCGCGCCATCGTTCGGCAGTGACGCGCCAAGACAGTCCAGGACGGGGGTGGATTCGGCGTCAATAGCTGCGCGCCATCTGGCCTGTTTTGAGAGCAACGCCGACATGGCCAATCGTCAGCACAAGGGCGGCACCGTCAAGAGGAACGGCGCGGTGGTGGCAGGGACGTAGCATTTCGCCGACCAGGCCCGTAAGCCACTCGCATCGGGCTTGGCCATGCTGGCAATGGTCTTGAGACGCGGAAACGCTAATGTGGTGTAGCATTGAAGCCCTCGCAAGCGCCACGCCTCGCGATCTTTCAAGTCTACTTGGCCAGCTTCTCTCAGGCAATCAAGTCTTTAATTCGCGTTGCGCCAATTGCCCGGGCAGGAATAAGAGTGTCGGCCCACGAGGAAGCAAGGCAATAACACGATACGGAGCCCGAATGGGTACTCGGGTACTCCGGCATTGCCGTGCGGCGTCGACGGGTCGCGGTCGCTGGCTCGGTGCACGGTGCTGCCCTGCGGCGGGTGAAGGGGGTCCACTAGGCCCTGTGGGCGGGGGAAGGCGGGGGAAGACTTGCACGGAGCAAGGTAGCTGAGGATGTTGTGGCGTTGCCAGCGACGCTTGTTTCCAGGGACGGATGCGACTTGATAGCAGGCGCGAGGCGTTGACGGACCAAGACGTGTACGGACTCATGGAGTATGGCTAGCCGGGGTGCACGAGTGCATTGGGCGGTACGCAGAGCGGTGGGTGGCATGCCGGACGCGGGATGCGGGATGGGGGACTCGGGGGCGGGGGACTCGGGACGGGGGACTCGGGACTCGGGACTCGGCAACCCACGGGCAACCCACTGGCAACACGCACATCTGCCCACGCACAGCTGGCACTTGGGCACCTGCAGCTGGGGACGGGCTACCCAGGCGTCCTACATCTGCCAGCACAGCACGGCACATTGGCATCTGCATCTGGGGAGGGGCCCACCCAGGCGCACCCAGGCGCACCCTCACACATCTGGTCCACGCACATCTAGCCCGTCGACCATCCGTGCGTCTCAACCGGCGCGCACCAGCGACACACGGCCCCGGACGCGACGGCAACAAGGCTGCGTCAAGCCGACGATGGCGCCGATCAGCTGCGCGCAGGCAATGCTCGCAGGCAATGCTCGCAGATGGTGCTCGCAGAGTGTGCTCGCGACCCCGTTTACGCACGCAGCGGCGTGGTCGCGCCATCGGCACCTTGCCCTCTTGGGCACCCAACAACCAGCAACCAAGTCGACCAACGGCAGCTGCCCGCACACCGCGAGAGTGGCATGGGGAACTGCGCGAGCGCCCGAGAAGTCGGCACGCGGCTCGGCCATGTTTGCCAATCCCGCCAAACTGCAACGTCCTCCGTGGCGGGGTGATTTATTCCGGATATACCACGACTGGGAAGCCTCTCGCCCCTTAAGTGTAGACCCGCCTTCCGCAACATCAGGCTACGAACATCAGCCTACGGGTAGCTTGCCAGAGCCCAAGAGATCGTGTCGGTCCCCCTATCTACGGCTCGTAGCAACAAGCAATTACTCGTAGGGCAGCGACTCCACGCGGGCCCAGCTTCTTGGCAGGAAGCCAAGCATTCTGCCCTCGTGTTGACAAGGCCAGCATGAAGAGCCAACATGAAGAGCCATCAAGGCACAAGTGGTCGGCAAAGCTGGCATCCACGGGGTGTGTATTGCGTTGGGGGCTGTCGACACAACGAGGAAAATCCATCTACTTGTAGGTATCCTGCACTGGTTACTTTTACTACCAGTGAACTATCGATAGATAGTTCACGTCACTGTGCGTCGGGACGGTACCCCCACCAGGAATGTAACGGCTTGCCGGTGTTCTGGGTGATTGGCAGCCAATAAATAGGCTCAATTGCGCTGTGGGGAATGCACCTTACCCGCATGGGCGGTAGCGTCCCGGCCATCTTCCGCGCTGCCGAAGCTTGCAGGATCAGATAAAAGCGGGTAATACAAAATTGTCCGACCCCAACGCTTCCATCGCTCGTTGCGCGCTCCCCGACAACTAGCAACGCAGCCCGGGTTGCCCTCGGGGACCTCGTAGCTTGGACGGCTCGCTCAGTGCAAGTAGAGATTCAGGACAGTTTGTCTTACGGTTGCCTAATTAGGAAATGACCCACTCTTCATCCACGTGGTGGCGGGGTTCTTGAAAAAGGTGGGCCAGGTCCCGAGACTTTTGGGTCAGCCTTCGTATTTGCATGGCAAATCGAAGACGCTGCTTGGCCCGGCTTGGCTGGCGCGGTCTTGTATGCAATTGGGCAGATTCCCAAGAAAATAAGACGCCTCAAAACTCTCGACAGAAGTGTGAATGCGGGGAGTCATGACTAGACAATCGGAAGCTGAGTCAGGTCCTGGGGGTTGTCCTGGACTCCTGGTGAGTTTCTGAGGGTCAAGAGCTGAGACTCCATGGTAGAGACTTCGGGCGCAGGATCCTGCGATTGCTGGGACTTGACTCTACGACTAAACACGTCGTTTACGGTCGGGACCCGGGCCGTGTAGTTGTCTCAGATGGGCATCTGCTATGAACCATCCACGATTCAACGCTGCGACACTCTCCTAATCCCTCACCTATGAGTACTCGCACCGAACGCGTGCAAAGCTTATCGAGCTCTCCTCTGTCCGCAAATCCCGAGCCTAGCTTGAATCAACAAACGCATGGCAATCCCGAAAGTGTGGCGCCACCAACCACTGGATACGAATACTGTCTTCCAAGCTATAGTTGCCGCGGGTAGAATCGTTCCTGGAGCCACTCAAGTTGCTAAACGCCTAATAGGCGATGAACAACCCCCCGGGGACACAGACTCAGCCAGATCAAACTAGCCGACAGGACAGACGGGAAGAGCGACACAACGAATTCGCTGAACGTGCCGATACAACGATATGTAGAGGAACCTGCTTTATCGTTGTTGCGGGCCCCTACCGGCTTCCACGCACACGCTATAAACGCCATTCCGGGCCTAAAGCTTCCCAGACCTCGGCTGACGGACTCGACAGCGCACGACAACAATTCAAGACAGACAGATGCCCGCTCAAGACGGACAGACAGAACAGATGCTGCCGAGAGCCGTCTGATAGGGGTCAGCCAAGCACCGCGTCTCGGCCTCGCTGAAGACCCGCGGTCGTATCCGGGAGAACCTGGCGGACTTGGCACCCGCTCGACGACAGCGCACCCGCGCCGTCGGCGCCTCCCAGCTCCCACCACATGGTGGCGGACCACCTTGGCAATCCAGGGGTCCGTGCCAGGCTCGGCGGGTTCTCACCAATACGTGTGCTCGCCGCGCTCCGCCGTCGGCAGCGCTCGCCGCAGAGGGCCATGTCGCGGACTGAGCCTTATATGCTTCGCGCGGCCGCGCTCAAAAGTCGACGCTGCTGTTGTTCCCGTGGACTCTGCGAACGCCATTGCCAACCATGTCGCAAGCCGATCCTGCGCCCGAGGGCGGCGACGTCGACCGCGGCACGCCGGCGCTGATCATCATCTGGGTCATGGCCGGCGTTGCCGTCGTCGTCGTGATGCTGCGGTTCATGGGACGACGGATGGTCCGCTCGACGGGGCCTGACGACTGGACCATGCTCCTCACTCTTGTAAGCCGACTGCCGTTGCGCGGCGTCTTGGGTTCCTCGGTGGGAGCGGCTGCTTACGTTTTGGATAGGGCCTCTACATTGTCTTCGCAGCCGTGTTGACCAAGGACATCTCGGTGGGCGGCATGCGCCATCTGTACTACTTGACGCCCAGCGAAAGGGTCCAGGCGGGCAAATGGAGCTGGCTGTCGCAGCCGTTTGTGATCATGGGCTTCGCCACGGGCAAGGTCTCGGTCGGCATCTTGCTCCTGCACGTCATCGGGTCCACCAGCACGTTCTGGCGCAAATGGATCCTGCGCTTCGCCATCGTCACGGCGTTTATCGTGAGCGCCGTCAACGTCATCCTCACTTTCGCCCAGTGCTCGCCGGTGGAAGCCCTATGGAACCCGCAGCTGGTGGAGGAAGGCGAGGCCAAGTGCTGGCCGCCTTCGATCCAGACCAACTTTGCCATCTTCGTCTCGAGTAAGTTCTGCCTGGGCGTGCGTCGGGGTTCCCCTGAGCGACGACGGATTAACGGGCTCGCTAGGCTACAACATCCTCACGGACACGATCCTGGCCTTGTTGCCTGCTACGTTCCTCTACAAGCTCAATCTGACTTGGAAGAAGAGGATCGGCCTGTGCGTCCTCTTGGGACTCGGCCTTGCCGCCGCCGTCTTCGCCGCCGTCAAGACCAAGTACCTCGGGTCCTTGAACGAGCGCTCCGACATCACATGTGGGTTCGCCGGCTTTCCTTCGTTTCGACGAGCTCGCTGCTAATCCTCGAACAGGGGAGACATACGAGCTCTTTATCTGGTCCGGGGCCGAGCTGTTTGTCATCATCTTCTGCGGCAGCGTGCCGGGCATCAAGCCCGTCTATGATCTCATCCTCGGCAAGCCCAAGGTCAGCACGGCCAATGCCACCGGCTACAGCGGCTTCCCCTCCGGCTCTAGCTACCTGCGCAGCGGCTCCAAGACACACCCCGCGGAAATCTTCAACAGTCGTGAGGACGAAGAGGTGGAGCTCTACCCGCCCGGCGTCGGGAGCGACGGGGTCTCGGCACAGTCGACTTCGCATTCACTGCATTCGCTGGGGGGCTCCACGTACAGCCCTCCCGGCCCTCCCGAAAATAAGAGCGCGTTATGAGCTGGAATGTTTTTGTATATAGATGCGCGTATAAATTTCATGATGCTTGGGCAGAGTGTTGACGAGACGCAAACCACGCGTGCATGGAAATGGCGATGCTTGCTCTGCGAGGCCAAGCCACGATCTCCCCAGATGCGGACGCCCAAGAGGGCAAGTGGCCGACCACGACGCTGCGTGCGTAATCGGGGTCGCGAGCAGCATCTGCGAGCACCATCTGCGAGCACCATCTGCGAGCATTGTGCATGCAGGACGTAGATGCCGCGCCGGGCGCATCGGCGCTATCGTCGGCTGGAGGCAGCCTTGCCATGTGTCGCTGGTGCATGCCAGCTGAGACGCACGGATGATCGACGGGATCGACGGGATCGACGGGCTAGCGATGTGCGTGCGTGCGCCGTGGGCCAGATGGGTGGGCCGGGTGCACGTGGGTGCGCCAGATCAGGTGCCAGATGTGCGGGTGCCAGATGTGCATGCGTGGGTTCCAGATGTGCATGCGTGGGTGCCAGATGTGCGTGGGTGCCAGATGTGCATGCGTGGGTGCCAGATGTGCATGCGTGGGTGCCAGATGCGTGGGTGCCAGATGCGTGGGTGCCAGATGTGCGTGGGTGCCAGATGTACATGCGTGGGTGCCAGATGTGCGTGGGTGCCAGATGTGCATGCATGGGTGCAGATGTGCCTGCGTGCGCCCCTCCCAGCAGATGCATCCCCCGAGTGCTAGACGGCGACAAAGGTGCGTCGAGCCGACGACGGCGCCGATGCGCCCAACGCGGCGTCTGCGCCATGCACGCACGTCGGCCGCCTCGCGGTTTACGCACTCGTACGAGTGTGTGCGCTGTACTTCGTGCCCAAAGGCAACGGCCGCGTGCGGGCGCTGAACAGGTCGGGACGGGCAGGTCAGAGCTCATACAGGCCCATGATTCAGCGTCCCAGCCAACGGGTCGAGTCACCAGGCCAGAGGCACATAAAGGGAACGAACCCTCTTCAACCAAGCGGAGCGAACTCAGACTCGTATTTATTCTCCGTCGACAGATAACCACCGACGCTTCAGTATCGACACTCTTGTATTCACCTGGGGAGCGACTACCTCTCTTTCTATTTGCAGGGAGACCAACTCTCGTCGTACGAGTAAAAGTGCACTTCCATTACCACCTTGGACGGCGCTAGGACAACTTTTCTGTCCCGCTGCCGTAGAGACCGCGGGCGCTATGCAGTCGTTTATCGATACTGCCCGCCGTCTGGGCGCGACCGTAAAGGATTCTACCAATGGGACGCGGCGCCAGCAGCGCCAGCAGGCAGATGCCTATTTGCAGGAGGCTGTGTGCCGAAGCTATTGTCCTGTGGTGACGTGTCTGGCAGTCCGCAACATAAACAGTGGTGACCAGAAGGCCGCGATAGCCAGCTGGCTGGAGACAGAGGTTCGTCCATTTCTCGTGCCGACTGCTGGCTTGCCCTTGAGCAGGACCAGGTCCGAAGAGGCCGTTGTGAAATTGGGGCACTTCTGGACCGGCAAGTTGCGCGCCTTTGAGCAGGACTTTGGTCTCAGCTTCTCTTGGTGCAGCTTCACGGAGTCGGTGCCGTCTGGGACGCATTTGTTATCGAAGGCTTCGCGGATGGACTTTGCTTGGTACTGCAGGAACGAGTCGGCATGGCGTCAACGTCCAGCCGGAGGAGACGACGAGCCCTGTTCGTCTTGTGCTGGCAAGCAGCGCCGGGAGTGTGTGAGTCTGCTGGGTACGGTGTACGACAGTGCGTTTCCGGGCCTTGCTCGCGAGGGTGCTGAGGTTATGAAGCCGGACTTCAGTTGCTTTTCCAAAGTGCAGATGGCTGCCTTCTCTATTGTCGTCTCTCTTACGACGCTCCAAGTGCTGGCTACGGCAGTGGAGGGGCACGAGTTGGCGGATGTTATTTTGCGCAAGATCCTCTTCTCACTGCCGGCTGTGTGGCAATGGCTGCGTATCCCCATCCAATAGTAGCGTAGACGCCTAATTGAGACTTGACGATTCCCTCGACTACCCTTTGCGTGAGCTTCCCTTTGTCCTGGTGTGGATGCAGATGCGCGTGTAAATGGATGCAGATGCGCGTGAAAGGATGCAGATGCGCGTGTGAATAGATGCAGTTGCGCATGTGAACAAAGGTAGTAAGAAGGATGAATATGAATGGCATGAGCTTTGGCAACGGAATACAAAAGTCAATCAAGAGGGTGAATACATGCCCTGTCCACAAAGCTACCAGAGTGGCAAGACGTGCACCTGTGGAGACGGCTTTACGCTCTGTTGGCGGGGACCTTTCCCGAAGCTGAGGAAGCCGATGAAGGGCCAGTCTTGTATATAACGTCTCTTTCAAAGGTGCAGCTTGAAGCGGTGGCGGTGTGGTTCAATGTACAGACCCTTTGGTTGCTTGGAAAAGCTCTCGATAACGATACCCTGATGATGTGGTCAGGGGACGCTCGCCGTCGTCTACTGCCTATGTGGAGAGGGTCTTGGTAAACGGAAAAGAAGGGAAAAGAAGGGGTATGGTAGCCGAGACTAGTCTTGATAAGCATCCACTTGAGGAGTCCTCCGACATCCTGACTTAGTACTCGTCATAGCTTTTTGAATATAGATTACACTGTGGATTCAGTATGGACTGTAGTCAAATAGCTATAAGCAAGATGTGAACACCAATAGACATGAACAAAGCAAAATGCTATCAATAAACACTATGAAAATGGCGTGGTAAGTAACTAGATATGATGCGATAGCACTAAGGCGGTAAGCGGTAAGCTGTAATCAAGCAGGACTGTCGAAAAGTCACCAACTGGATTGCGACGATGCACGAGGCGTGAGCCGAGACCGCGACGTAGCGCAGTGACGGAGTGAGGGCCAGTCATGGACCGAGAGTGAAGCGCAATGGCAAAATGAGACAGAACCAGGTGAATCCCATGTATATAGTGCAAAGATCCTAAACTCGACCAAGTCACTTAGTGAGCCCGCGTGGCGACGAGCGGATGTGCCCAATACCAAAAGTAGAAGCGAGGCGAGTGTTGGAGGCAGTGCTTTTGGTACAGGGGACCATGACCCAGGACTCAATGGGGACAGGCAGTGACCTGCCGATAGAACACATAAGTAACAGCGTGAAGGGAAATAGTGATTGAGTCATGCAAGGTGGACCGAGAAGTATAAGAAAGCCCACTTCAACCCAGATGGTCTTCTTCCCTTTACATTCTTACCTACCAATAAACCAGAGGAAGTTCACTTTTGTCTCAACGCACACGAGAGTCCTTTTTCAGACACTTAGGCACCAGTGTCCCTCGGCGCTTCGTTTCTAAAAGCACCAGCGGAGACATCATCTTGCGTCTTTTGTCTGGCAACGTTACGAGATACCTTTACGGTCCGTCAGAGGCTCAATTTGTTCGGGAGGGCAAACGTCGTTCTGCAATGGCCACTCCTCGGGAGACTCTTCGGGAGACTGCTGGCCAGCCCGACGGTCCTCTTTCCACCCACGAGCTTACGCCTCCATCTTCCCCTCCGCCTGATGCTGATCCCGTGTACCGGTGTGAAGGGCATTTGTCTCCCGCTGTCGACGCATCCCACGGACCACCGCGTCCCCGTGGACAATGCATTCATGCCGTCGATCCCCGGGCTTTCTTGTTCGACTATTACAGCGAGGATGAACATCCGCTTCACGAGTCTATGCCCGCCGGTCTGACGGAATTTCTGGATAGCTGGCTTGATCGCTTTTTTGAGGAACCCAGGCAGCCACCTCGCCTCTACGAAGGGGGAGAGGAGAGGGCGTTGCGCGGCCGTAAACCCATGTGGGTATACCGCTTGGTCGCTTCCGTTCCGGAGACTGTGGATAGGATTAGTCTTTATAAGACACTATTGAGGGCGAGGAGTGAAGAAATGGCCAGGTCCCCTGTTCAGGAGGAGCATATCCGCGACTGGGTAGACGTCTATGTGTGGAATGGAAAGTGCCGGGAATTCTTTTTTAGAATTGAAACGCCGTATGATAGCCATGTTGTTCGGCCATGACGGCATGGAGCAGAAAAATTGTCGGTTTGAAGACGAGGAGGCTGTTTTCGCAGTGTGTCAGTATCGACACCTATTTTTGGGGGTCTTCTAGTACTATCACCTTCCGGAATTGGAGTCCACGATAGCCTCACTGTCCTCTCGCGCACGTGAATGGTACCAACTGGAGTAGATGAGCAACTACCAATAACACCCGCAGATGAAGTGACAATACATTGGAGTGATGCCAAGGACCCTTCACCCCGGAGGGCGTGCCAAGACTGAGAGAGCCAAGGGCAGGGTACCTACAGTACATTGCAACCCGGACAAGGTGCAAAGCTGGCGCCTTCACGCACTCGCGGAGATGACTAGACGAGGGCACTACATGAGTGGTCCTGTAAAAAAAAGCTGCAGCGTCGGGGCCGTCGGATGGCTGGAATTTCATGACGAATGGTACGGAGAATGGCGCTGTGGTGACCAAGGTTGCGTAGACTTGGGAGTACTCAAGGCCGAAGGAGGTGCTGCGCTTCGACGTACAGGCTCTGCGTGGCCTCCTCGACCGTCTCGTTAAAGGCCTCACTGGGGTGATGGCCACGTTCGCGAAGGATCTCGTACTGCGCGAGGAACATACCATTTATGTCGCCCATCAGACAGCCGCGCTCACCGTATTGGTCAGAGTAGACCTCCTTCTCAAAAATGGTCTTATACAGGTAGCCGGAGCCGATAGCGACACCCAGGGCGATGGCCTTCTCCTCGGCCTTACCAGTCACGTCCTGGTAGATGGCAAATGATGAGTTGATGCCACGGCCAAGGAGGTGAGGTCCATAAAGACGGGCGAGAATCCGTGGGAGAAGTAGAGGGCCTGGGGTGCCGTTCGTTATCAACACTGGTTTCCGCCAGTCATACCGAAGACAACGTACCTTGCCCTCGACCAGCTGGGGCTTAGTGGCGGGCCACGTCTCGTATTGGGCGGCGTCGGAGAATAGGTTCATAATAATGGTGCCGTGGGAGATTGCCTCGTCGACGTCGAATAGATTCTTCCCGGCAACCCAGCCGTCCTTCTCTGCATTCTTAAGGACACCAAAGATGACTTTCAGGCCGTTGTCGCGGAGGCTGAGGCCCTGGCCGTGGCACTGAGAGCCGTAGCCGATGACGGCCAGGGTTTCATCCTTGAAGTAGTCCTGATAGGGTTGTCAGCGATGCGAGGGCGGGTTTGAACGAAGTGTGACTCACCAGGAGCTTCTCCTGGGGCCAGTCGGCACGTTCTAGTAGGCAGCAACGTCAGCGACAGCACAGCAGCCAATCCGCACACGGCACCAGCGACGGACGATCGGGACCAAGCATACCATAGACGTCCTCTTCGTGGCCGGCAAAGTCACTCGTCTTGAAGCTGCGGACCTGCTGCAGAAGGCGAGAGAAGACGGCGGCGGTGGTGCGCTCGTCAGGCGGCAAGCAAGGTACAAGTGCTGCCGAGTATACAGCGATGCTACTTGGCGAGCCAGCGGCGCATGCAGGGTCTTGTGGAAGCTTCTCCAGGCCATTATCGCAGATTTTGGGGTGCTTTGGGAGAGGGAGAGGGGTCTTGGAGAGGAGGGAGGTGTTTTGGAGAGGAGAGTTGCTAGAGGGGAGAGAGGGTCTTGGATGGGAAAGGGGCGTCGATAAGTACCTAAGAGGGGAGCGGTGAGATGGAAGTTGACAGGCTGGAAAATCTTGTCACAGCAAATAAGCGCACCCAAACACGCAGCTCAAGGTACAAAGTACAATGCTTCATCTACTGAACACACCAAACGTTCAAGTATCTCACGCTTCTACTGGACTGCCTCCGGAAACACGTTCGTCAGGCTTCCTTGAATTGTCACGCGTACCTCTCGCCTTACGTACTCGTAAGGCAGAGGAGAGGGGAAAGCAGCCATAGTGGTATCTAATCTCAAGCCTCATTGCATGAAAAACACAGATAGCGGCAGGCCCGGCACCAGTATCGCAGCATACGCGTTCTAGCGCTGGCGTCAACGAGGGTATCGAGATCTGGCGTTGCGGCAATCGGCGGCAACAAAAGCTAGATCTGAAACAGAGATACCTTAGATCGCTATCCAGGTATGTGTTGCGTTGAGGTACTACCTGTGACCTAGCCACGCGCTGCCACGTCGCAATGCCAATCATCAACTCGGCAAATTCAGTCGGCCGCTAGAGAGCGTGACGCTGTGAAGGACCTGGCGCGGACACACACCGAACGAATAGGGGAGGTTGGCTAACTTCCGGCTGCGTGTAAGGAGCGGGCATGACACCTCTTTGTTGATAAGGCTGCTGTTTACAGCCGGCGAACATCACATGAATTTGTGCCGGAACAGACGCGTAGTGGCCCACCCACAATAGCTTTGACCCCTAGCTGGAATTTGCAGCTCCATGTCGACGGCTCTCATATGAAGAATCAGGTTCAGCATCCTGGTCGGCGTACAAGAGGATGTACGGCCACGTAGTTGCCTGAATCCGTCAGACGGTGGCCCTCAAGGCTCCCCAACTACAGGATGGAGGCTTAGTTCTGGGGTCCAGAGCGGTTGATGGTCTAGAGATGCCGTCGAACTGCGGTAGGACGAAGTGAAGGATATGAACAAGTATCACTGGAATTTCCCAACATCTTACCATATTCAAATGTCGAGGTAGACTAAACTATATAATTCATTGGTTTGGCGTTGTAGCTCATGGGTGATTCGGTGACTCTAATTATCCTTAGGTTCGTATAGACCCGTTGAAGCCGTCTTCCTCAGATCTGAACCTCAGTGTCCCGAGGGAAATATTGGTGCCAGGACCACTAAGGATCAGGCAACCAAGGGCAGACTTGCTGCGGAAACCCCCGATGGCCAGCATGACCTTTGCGGAGCATGAGTCGAAGGATATCATTCTCCTTGTGAATATCAGGCACGCTGACAGTGACATGTACAAGGCTATTTGCTGTCTGTATGGATGCTACCCATATGATACAACATAGAATGCTGCTGGAGCTTGCGAACGGGTCATGGTGACGACTGGGGGTCATGGTCAACACATTACCACCACTCAGACTGTTCTACCTGGTGGCGGACCGGGACCGACGCCTGCTGCACACTCTGTCCCCTCAGAGGCATCGCAGCCTGGGATTACAGGAGGCTCTACGACGCAATCAGGCGGTGGTTCGACGCCGACCACTACTACAGGCCCCATCCCCACGGAAGCCTCTCAGCCCGCTGGCACAAAAGCCTCTACAGCAAAACTAGGCAGTAGCTCGACACAGACCACTACGGCAGACCGAGTTGGCAACTATTTGCGCAACTACCACATCGTTTAGCGTCTCCGTTCCAACCAGGCCACTGTCACGACCGCAACCTTATCTACCTGCGACACCTTTGATTGTAACGCCAAATACGAGGGGGAGACAAAACCCACAGTAGGTGCGTGCTCTACCAGGATGGCGACCAACGTCTGGGTAACATGCACTGCCGGCTGGCGGCTCGTGCAAGGCTACGGGCTACGATGAGTGTTGACATGTGTGATCTAGGAGTTCAAAGACACCGTCGCAAGGAAAGCTCATTGGCTCTCCATCGGGCGGGACATGGACCTGCCACCCGGCGGCCCAAACGCACAGGAAAAGCCCACGGGACCTCCATGCTGAGTCTGGTGTCCAGAAAGACGGCGGGCGTGTCCAGAGCGTTAGCCCGTGCGGGTGCCGCACAGGACACCCGCGAGCGGAGCAACCTTTGATGGCACGAGCAAGGAAACAAAGGCTGTCCTCCTCATGTCCCTGTACTTCCCCCGGGATATATCTCTGCCATAATCGCGGGCCTGTGTACGAACATTCCATAGAGTACTCTCGAGGGCTCGAGCTCTAGATCCACCGCTACCCCGTGTTTCTCGAGCTCATCCGGTGGCCGTTCGAGCTGCATGCCGATGCGGGACGCCAAAACCAGGTCGAGCAGGCCCTGCGCCGCAGCGAAGCGTGCGTGCTAGTACGACGTGACGGACCGGGACAGCTTCACCCGCATCGAGCAGCTATATAGCCTGCTCTGTGAAGCAAGGCCACCGCCATCGCACGGGGACGTTGAAGGTGCGTCTCGGTCCCGGCCCATATTGCGACGGGTGATGCCAGGGCGTTCTTGGACAGGTTACTTCAAGGACTCATACCACCGCTGAGGATGGGGTTAAGATAGACCTGAACCACGGCTTACATTGGCTCTCCATCCAAACTGCCAGACATGCCACAGCCTTGCGCAGCTGGTATGCGCCGAGGAGAGAATTGCAGCCTCCGACCTGAAGCTCAACGTCAAGAACATCCTGAATGAGTTCCCAAGCAGCAAACGCACTTGGTTATGGTAGAAAGGCGGGGAAATCGACCTACAATTCCAGAATCACTGTCCACTGCGAAAGAGACGGTGAATGTTCCATCATACCACTGGACAACGGGCAAGGTGATGATGCGTTCCATGCAGCACTCGGCGGGACGCTGCTCCAAGATGTTCCAAAGGCGCTGGTGGTATGCGGCTATCCAAACTCCCAACTGCAGCTTGTCAGCTTCACTGTTGCCGGAAGAAGTCTTGGTCTCTGTAAACATGGGAGCCAGTCGACGACAAAGTGGCCTGTAGCTCGTTTTGTTTACCGTGGCACACTCGGGCGCTTACAATTCGAGAAAGCTGTCAATAACAGCCGCCAATGGCTTGTCGGGGAGAACGAGTGACAAGTCGACCATTTTGTGCACTGATGTAGACGTCGCGCCGCCTGTTGTCCCTCGGCTGGTGACGCTATTTGCGCTGGAGGTGGTAGATGCAAGTGAGAGTAACGAGGCGTCGTCGTCGGCAGCAACATCTCTCCAACAAGACCGAAAGGGCTTTTCAATTTGAGAAGATGTAATGAGTTCGACCCCGGGCGAGGGAAACTCGGAGAGGGAACTCGGAGAAGGAGAGTAGTGGCAGTCACGTGACCACATACTGTCACAAAGGACGATCGGCCGTTGCCCCTTTTCCACATACACACACACACACACACACTCACACACAACACCAAGACAGACATCCTCGGGATCATCAGAAACACACTCAATTTACCCTGTGCCAGTCTATTTAACCTATCACTGTTGTTACCATTGTCTCCGTTCGACATCATCAGAAGGGCCCGCTTGTACTATCCGCCTGCCATTGATTAGTTGTGAACGCGTCACCAACAAAGAGCGCGCGTTCTGCTCTAACCTCCGTCATCGTCCGACTGCACCTCAAGACACTCGCATCATCTACTCATGGATATCTCTATATATGCGGTAGGGGCGGAGGATATTGACGTACTATCCACATTTCAGATTGCCAACTTTTTCCGCCATCACAAGTCCATTACGAGGGATGATTGCAATCACATGGCTACGACTATTACCAAAAGCCCAGTCTCGCCTACCCTAGTACAAGGTCGGGCTAGCTATACCGTGGTAGCCGACGCTGGTCAGAAAGTCGTCCAATTCCGCAACTCAGCCCTGAATATGGATCTGGTCTAC
Source organism: Tolypocladium tundrense (assembly GCA_024340025.1). Lineage (NCBI taxonomy): Eukaryota > Fungi > Ascomycota > Sordariomycetes > Hypocreales > Ophiocordycipitaceae > Tolypocladium > Tolypocladium tundrense. The sequence goes on along the minus strand of JALHBX010000411.1, from coordinate 10,940 downwards.
CAAGCACGGCAAACTTATGGAGAATTTGTCCCTAGCTGCGAGTTCCGTGGTATATTGAGTGATCTCTATATATACGAGATGGATCTCGTGGCAGGAGTCGCCTTCTGCCGAGCCCGGCGTCAGCTCCTCGCCCCTGGGATGGAGCAGTGTCTTCTCCGAACTGTGGAGGACTTTGCCAGGTCTGTTAACGCGCGTGTTATATCGCATTGAGTTACTAATGTCAGGATAGATTCTTCGCTTCGGCGTGGACGAATAGGCTAGAATTGAAGCAATCTCCCGAAGCCGGCGCATTATTCGCCCATTATTCCAAGATCCTCGACCAACTTTCCCAAGGCCTACCCGACCGCTTTCAATTAAAGCTAGACGAGATACGCCAAGGACTTCCGCTACTCTTTCGGTCAGATTACCCAATGGTACTCAACCACGACGACCTCTTAGAGATGAATATCCACGTAGATAATAAGAACGGACGCATTACTGGTATCGTCGACTGGGCCGATGCTAAAATTACCCCCTTTGGTACGTCTCTCGGGGGTCTCGAAAGTATACTTGGAGTCCAGACTTCGTCACACTGGTTCTTCCATCCTAACTATAACTTCCTCCGAGCGAAGTTCTGGAGCACCTTCTACGATATGACTGGATATCTTACCGATGATGATCGACGGGCGATCGAAGTTGGGAGGGTATTTGGTTTATTTCGAACCTATGGCTTTGATCGCCGGCCTGAGAAGGAAAACGCGTTGCCTCTTGCAGAGGGAGACCCGGATCTCGTGTGCCTCGAGGCATTTTGTCTGCCTTAGGCCAGCCGCTGGAGATTGGGTCGCACAATGATAGCGCCGCAGAGAGAGCGAGGAGCTACTTAGCAGGTAGGCAGTAGTTATTCACAGATGATGAACCTTCCATGTCAGACACATGGGGTTATTATGTTTAAAGGGTCAATAAGGGCCCGGGAACTAGCGGTACGCGGAGACTAAATATTGCTGGAGAGAACAGAAACATGGCGTGCAATATTGTATTTTTACTTCAACCTCCCATGATGCCTAGAGCCAACTGAATCAAACTGACAGTGCGTGTTCGGCGTACCGTACACCTTGATTCCAAGACTGATATGGAGGCCGGTTGCTGGCCGGCGATTACATGGCAAGCGATCAGCCATCGGAGTATATCTACAGCTTCCAGGGCGCTTTTGCATTGTCAAGCACCTGTGAAACACGACTGCCCATCGAGACGGCGGCGATGAAAGGAGCGAAACGTTGGTGTAGTTTATGGCATGGGGGTGATTGGGAATCAGTGCCGGGCGTCGCCGCTATCTTGGCGCCACGCTGGTTCAGCACTCCATAATAACAACAGGTAAACTGCAAGTTCTCGCTCTTTGTTGGCGCATCGGCAGGTAGAAGCGTGTAGGCTGGTAATAAAGCAGGTCCAAGACCACAGCTGGAGCGTGCATCTCGTTACATGGGACCTGGCAGATCTGCGGGGAAACTCCCTTCTCCTCACTTGCAAATTCAACGGCAACCTGACCTCCTTGCACACCCAGCAGTTGCTATTGACTGTACGACCAACCGTTCCATTCTTTCTCTCCGCTTTAGTAGGTTCTCACTGACATCGAACTAGACATTCTACTAGTGGCGACATTGAAATCCGGAAAGATGCACAGCAACACGAGTCGGCCTTTTCTCAACACCCACAGTGATGAAGACGCACGCTCATCGAGCCACGATCGGTATCCCACGACACCGTCGACCCTCCCCGAGCCTGTCTTCCTGCAATCTTCGGATTTGCGGGCGGAGGGTATGCAGTTCCCGAACAATACTACACTTGTCCACCCGTTCTCTCGTCAGAACCTTGGCGATGGCTCGTGGGCCTCGCCTTGTGACTCCCAAGGACCGCTACCAGGAGAACGACCTCGCACTGGGGGGTCCCAGGGCCGACCATCTGTGGGAGTGTTTGCTCAAGGTGTAGAGCGCAGCCCGGACAAGTTTGGTCCGACTGCCAACTACAATCGGGAAAAATGCTCGCGACTGGCCACCGACTTCTTCAACGACAATGTCAAGAGGGCGAGAGAGAGGAATCAGAGGTATAGATGCCGTGCTATCGAGCAGCAACAGTTCCCTACTTTGATCATAGGTCCAATGCTAAGCAGGCCTTTCAATGCAGACAAGGCGAGCTTGAAAGAAAGCTCCGAGAGCCAGACGAGAGCCAAGCCAGACGAGAACACATTTGGTCCGCTGCTGGTCGTAGAGAGGGACAATATCTGCGGTTCTTGCGAACAAATGACAACCCCGACAACTACCAGACGATCAAGGTCATCGGCCAGGGAGCTTTTGGAGAGGTCAAACTCGTGCAGAAGAAAGCAGATGGCCGGGTTTACGCAATGAAGTGTCTGACCAAAACAGAGATGCTACAGAGAGAGCAGCTTGCATACGTTCGAGCCGAGCGCGATATTTTGGCCGAAGCTGAAAGTCCATGGGTCGTTAAGCTCTTCACCACCTTTCAAGATGCATATTTCCTCTATATGCTTTTGGAGTTTTTACCGGGTGGTGATTTGATGACGATGCTGATCAAGTACGAGATCTTCTCGGAAGATATCACGAGGTTTTATATGGCAGAGATCATATTAGCAATTGAGGCAGTCCACAAACTGGGCTTCATCCACCGGTATGCCACGCCCTCTGACACTCCCCCAATATACTTGTTATCACTAACTATATTCAGAGACGTCAAACCGGACAATATTCTCCTAGACCGTGGCGGCCATGTTAAATTGACTGATTTTGGCCTCTCTACTGGCTTCCATCGACTACACGACAACAGCTACTACCAGCAGCTCCTACAAGGAAAGTCTGGCAAACCAAAGGACCGAGACTCTATTGCGCTTGACCAGATCAACCTCACTGTTAGCAATCGATCCCAGATCAACGAGTGGCGTCGGGAGAGGAGAATGGTTGCGTACTCTGCTGTTGGAACCCCGGACTACGTTGCCCCCGAGATGTTCACTGGAACAGGGTACTCATTCAGCTGCGATTGGTGGTCTCTTGGGACGATCATGTTTGAGTGCCTAGTGGGATGGCCTCCGTTCTGTGCCGAGAACGAACATGACACCTACCGGAAAATTGTGAACTGGAGGCAAACGTTGTGTTTCCCTGATGATATTCAGCTTGGCTGGGAAGCTGACCATTTGATCCGAAGGTGAGATGCGTGCATGGTATCTGGTCTGGTTTCGAGGCTAACAATCCAGCTTGGTTTGCAACCCTGAGGACCGACTTGGACGCGGCGGGGCACAGGAGCTCAAAGCGCATCCTTTCTTTCAGGGAGTCCAGTTTGACAGCCTGCGCCGCGTCAGGGCACCATTCGAGCCACGCCTGACATCCGAGATTGACACCTCCTGCTTCCCTACCGACGAGATCGATCAGGTCGAAAAAGCTAGTCGGCTCAAGGCACACGTCGCGCAGTTGGCTCAACATACTCAACCGGAGGAGTCGCTTGAAATGAGCTTGCCATTCATCGGATACACCTTCAAGAGGTTCGATAACAGTTTTGGCTGATGGGCGTCCGAAATGTGTATGCTGCACGTGCTGCGGCTTGTGCTAGTGGGAGAGTTGTATCGCTGTGCTGGTACCAACTATGAGTTTGAATCTGGTTTCACGTGCCATCGAGAGCCGACCTTTCGCGCGCACGATGGGCTAAAGCTCCTATCTTTGATGATATTGGCCTATTTCGTGACTATCCAGAGAAGATACAAGGTGCTGCCTTTCGCCACTTCCACGCTGGGCGAGCCTTGCAGGTGTGTGTCGTGCTTCGGGTTTTTGGGTTTGCTGAAACAGCGATCGATCGACAACGCATTCGTCTTGCTCCTCCCGGGCAGCATAGGAGGGTTGCGGCTGGTATGCAGAGGCACGGGCTGGAAGAAGCGCTTGCCAGGATCGCCTCACATACTTAGGTAGTACAAGCAGCACCAATGTCAGAGAGGGCTCCGGCGAGGAGAGCAATCGGACGATCAGGAGAAGACATGAAGGTAACACCAACTAGGCCTTTCATTTTTGTGTTTTTAATTTTCTAGTCAAGGGTCTGCACTGTCACTCCAACAAATGCCAGAGGACCAACTGGCTGCCATACTCGTCCTCAGGTTGAGGATCCTTGAGCTGGTCGAAGCATGCTCTGTATGGCACCATATGACGTTTCAACTTCTCCGACCACCTTGAACCCAAACTTGGAGTACAGAGGAACGCCCTCGGGCGCCGCCAGGACGTACCCCGCGTGCTCATGGCTATCAAGCTCTTCGCAGACTCGCTGCATCATCAATGAACCGATGCCCCGTCGTTGATAACTTGGTGTCACAGCCATCATTGTTATGCCTGCATGTGCGTTAGTGCGAATCAATCACAGTGGGTTTATTCACACAAACTTACGGCATGTTTTTTCCCGTCTCTGCAAGACTCGATTGCGCTCCTCGCGCAGTCTCTTAGACAGCGCTATCCATGCGTCAACATCAAGTGCACGGGGAAGTTGATTTCCCATCCTCTTTTCCTTGGTCTCCTGCACCATGGGTGGCGTCGTACTCTCCCCTTCGCGATGCGATGGAGGAGGATGGGACTTTGCAACTGGGCCACTGACAGTCCAGGCACAGAAACCGACAGGCGTACCATCTGTGGTACAGACCTTCAACAATCTCTCGTGCCGTTGGCGGAGTGCCTCATCCAGCAGATCAACGTACCAGTCGTCAAGTTCCTCTCTCTCTGCCTCTGATAGACTGTTCATCCGCGGAAACATAACTCGAAGCAGTGGGCCATTCTGTGACGCAGGTAATTCGATGTTCCGCGCTATTCGTTCTGCATCGGCGACGTCTACTTCGGCCAGTGCGAAGGACATAGTGCCAATCAAAATCGCCGTAGCGACACAAAGCCTATGGCAAGATTGGCATAGCCCAAGAGCAGATAGCAACGGGATTTGCAGCCAGACGAACTGAGATGTGGGATCCAGGTATGAGTTGGAAACGTCCAACGACTCTAGTACCCCGCTTCTATTGAGGGGGTGCATACGGACGATGCGGCTGACGTGACTGTTGTGAAGTGTCTTTTCACGATAATTCCCATTTAATGCTGGGAAATGGCTGCCAGCCTGAAGAAAGGCGTGAAACCAGCATTCACGTAGAACCCCTTGCCTCAAACACAATGGCACCACCATTGTACACCTTGGAGACATGTCTTTTTGTACAACCAATAATAAGGCACTCATGCCGCTTTCCCCGCCCGAGTGTAGCCAACACGCATGAAGGCCATGCGGCTGGCACCAACACACCGCTTCAACCGATGCTGCTGCCTGGAGATGCAGCATACGTGACAAGCTGTTCAGATACATTGACAAGGAAGGCGACTGGCTTGCTTCGTTACATAGACACAGATGTTGTCAAGCCGTGGAATACAAAAGAAAGTCGATCCGTCGTTTGATGCCTCATTTCGTACCAGCAACTCGCAAGCACACTGAACAACTCACAGAGATTCCTTGCAACAGCACCCCCATTCTCAGAACACCAAAGAAAATTCGCCAGCATGTGTCTCACAGATATTTGCCGAAGCCCCTGGGGGAAAATCTCCACCACCCAGGCAACTTGTCTCATTTGTGGGACACGGAGTCAAGGATGCTAGGAAACTTCTTTATCTCTAATATCTGAGTAGGCCTATCCGCTTACCCTCTAATTCGGAACTGTAACTTAGAAAGAACCCCTCTGCTCAGGATGGGCAATGATGAAGTTTGGAGGACATTGGCACGAGAAAATGTAACTAGGACCTAGCTTAGTACAACTACACTCTTTTGCCTGCCTTGCTACATTGCGAAAAACTGTCTTACGTGCTCGCATCTACTTGACATTGAGTGCGAAGGAAATCCACAAGCCGGGCATTCTCTGCTTCGTTTCTGAACTGTGCGCCAGAAGGTCGAGGATCGCGGAAGTACTCTTTCTCAAAGAATTCCGGCCAATAGCCTCCGTATTCCCAGTCGATTATGCCTTCAATTTTCAGGGTTACAGGATCAACGATGATGTTGGATTGTGACAAATCGCAGTGGCAGAATACCAAATCAAACCCTGGCACATCGGCCGCTGACCAAACAGTACCTCTAGGAAAGCATTGGGTCGCCCTTGGCGGAGGGCTGAGGATTCCAGAAGGACCTCCTGTATGATTCGACCGAAGAGTTCGTAGAGTCTCGAGATGGCGTTCCACTTCTTTCATCACAACGGCCTGACCATCTGAGGGCAGCTCGCTTATGTAGACGCCAAAGAGCCGCTTCGTTTTGAGCACAAAAGAGCCATTGTCATCGAAAGCTTCAAGGACCTCTGGAACGGGAATGTCGGTCTCCGTCCGGATGAACTTGAGGCACGCGGCCTCGTTCTGAAGTCGCTTGTAGCCCAAGGGCGGGACGTACGGTTCGCCTCGGAAGGTTATCTGGTATTCGCTAGGGCGAAGGCTTCTCTTGTAAAATCCAGTAGGATAGATGCGGAACTCTCGTTCGTGATTTGTCCAGGTTTCGATTGGCCTCTCTGCCATTTTCGGGGTAGTGCAAATCAGGGTTGTGGTCTCGAATCAAATTGGATGGGCCAGCAGCTTTGGAAATGCGAGATGCGAAAGAAGAGGAGGGGTTGGGCGCGGTGTCGTGTTGAGGCCACTAAATTGCAGGCCCTCGGGCGCACACGTGGCCCTTGCTAAGGGGCACAGTGTTGTATTGAGTCACTAACCCTACCTTCGCTACTTCGCAGATAAGCTGAAAAGCCAAGGCGCGAGACCCTGGGTTCCTGCTCAACGCCGTTGTGAGGAAGCCAGCTGGAGTCATGCACATGTTGTCAATATGCTGCAGGAGCTGTGTGTGTATCTCCTTTTCTTACTTCGGTCTGGCACTCTGAGGGAGACGGCCGGAGTGGACAGGGCCCATGTTGGGAGTATCGACGAGGGCGGACGGCAAGGGAAACTGGAGTAAAGCTGTGACAGCCAACGGATGTTCCACTCGATCCCGGTCGGGGCCATCTCAATCTTCGTGTCCCGGGGATGGCAAATATCGGGCCCCTAGGCGTCAACACGACCACCGGCTAGTCCATGGCATGTATCAGCCTCGGGATCGGTGTATTATCGCCTCCGGGGCTATCTGAGGAGCTGTGAATATGCTCTTGGTGACAAAAACGCAGGACTTGCCGCCAATTATCAGGTTGACCTCGTCTTCAGGGTGCTCTCCGGTCACGCCCTGCTGCGGATTGGATCACGCAGCGAGGACATGTCGTGAACAACAATGATAGACACACTCCAAGCTTGGCAGATGTTGCAATTAATTACGCAATTGACGCTGTCCCCTTTGCGCTATCATCCGCCGCTGGAACACCCTCTCCTATTTCACCGACCATCTCCTTGCTACATCCAGCTCCTACCAGGGCTGACATGGCGTAGAAGACGGCCCCGATGCGCTGGCTGAACTGCGCTCCCTCCTCTGCCGCGACTGCCCCGTCGCTCGAGGCTTGTCGGTCTTGTTCGCCACGATAGATAGGGGGGTCGGCGCTCAATTTCTGGCGCCGAGTCTTGCGTTGGGGGGGGGGCCGTCAAAATGTCCCGCGGCACGCCATAGTACTCTGCCATACCTGCCCTCGTATGGCCTGAGTGATATGGACATGAGATGACCAGCAGACAGCTGCAGGGGGTATGGTGAAGATATGTTTCCCCAGGGGGTTCGGAGGAATTGAATGAGCGCTGTCGTAGCACGGCGCCAGACTTGTGGCAGTCGCGTCGCCAAAGAAACACTTACATCGGAAGCGGGTGTATGTGCTCTTCTCCCTGGTAGCTTAATCCAACCTTGGACTGTGACACTGGTGACTACGCGATACTGGATCCATCAAGGCATGGACCTGGCCGCACCACACGTCTTGGTTTGGGTGATACATGTAGCAGTTGAACTGGCTAGATAATGAGTCCTTTACATTGTGCTCACGCCATTGCCTAAACAAAATTGCCCTGAGCGGTGCAGAAGCAGTTGCTCATCCTCGTATCCCCATTGGTCATGTCCTGGCACTACACGATGGGCAGTTTTGTTGGCAATATGCCTGATCAGGAATGTCGCCCGTGGCTTGGCTCATCGAGATCCACGCCAGCCACCAAGCTTGCCGCATTGAATGTCTTGGCGCGGCACATGAGGCGGCTTGATCTGGTGTCTCCGACCTGCAGCATGCTTCGTGGACACGGCGCGTGGCGTCCCCCTCGGCGGGCCAAAACGGTTTGTGGCTTCAAGTCTCGATACAACTACTTTGGGCATAACCCGCAGCCTCTTAAGCAAACTTAAGGGCTATTGTGAGTCGTTCATTCCAATAGTTGGGCTCGTAAAATGCAGTGTCGTCGATCAGAGAGCCAATCCTCATGGCGTCGTCTGGCCCGAATGACAAGATTGTAATTGTCGGGCAAATTGTTTCTCCATCCAATTGCTTCCTATTTAAATAGTTTCACAGCGCCGGTATTGTTGGACTCGATGTCGCCCTTGTCCTCGGAGAGGCTATGGGCGCTTCTCGACCGTAGTGGCTAAACACTTGCCTGGTGACACCTCATCGGCTTTCACATCACCATAGTGAGCAGGCGCCTGACCGTAAGCACGTTTCTGGGCACCGGAGGAGGGCTTCTCACACATGCAAACATGATGCACTGTGAGCCGTACTCTGAATACTTCTCCGCTCTCTCGAATCTCGCTGCATGTATGCCGTTGATCGAAGAGCCACCATTCGCTTGACAAGCAGAGGATGATTAATCGAAACGGCTTCATTTTTATTATAACGTCGCCACCGCTATTACAAAGGATCCAAGTCTGCCGCGTGGCCCATCGACACGTCCCACAACGTCGGCCGCCCGTGGGTGACCTTCCTCCACTCCTCCGTCTCCAGGACAGCCCGAGCGTAGTCCCTCGCCGCGTCCGAGACGATGTCGAATCTCTCGCAGTCAATCAGCCGCGCCGTAAAGGCCGCCGCATGCGCGTCTACTATGGTGGGCTTGTCGCCAAAGATCCACGTCTTGCCCTCCCCGCTGTGCTCGCCGAGGACGGCGCCCAGGTCGCTCATGAAGTCCCGCGCCTGCTCCTCTGCCCGCAAGATGTTGTCCAGCTCAACGGTGCGGCTGTAATATGTGTCGTGGCTACCAACGAGAGCGCCGGAGCGAATGGTTAGTTTTCGGTGAAACAGGGATGGCATGTTGCGCGTCCAGTGGTCGGCTTACAAAACACTCCGTATCTCGAGAGCGCGGCGATGTCCCTCGGAGAGCTCGGGGTTCTCGAGCATGGCCGCAGCTTGGTTGTGGAGGCCATCTTTTCTGTCTTCCGGGGGTACCAGCAACGCCTTGGCATGGTAGGCATAGATCTTGCCCATGAGGCGGTCGATGGTTTCGCGGTGCTCCTCGGGCAGGAGCTCCGGTTGCCTTTCACACAGCCACTTGGCGATATCATGACTGTCATTGAGCGCCGACTCAAGTGCCGGCGATGTCAGCGTGGGAACCTGAGCTTGTCAGCGGAGACCAGGCATCTTTGTCGGGAGAGCCAGGGGTGGGTGTGCCTGTGGAGGAGGCTGAGTGTGTGCGAGACACCCGTGGGTCATGCAGGTACCGGCGGGACGGACTCACCTGGCCCTTTTGGTTGACCCGAGTGAGGTACGGCTCCGAGTAGTTCTCATCCCGATGCAGGTCGACGAGTCGGACGTCGAGCCTCGGGGCAGTCTCGGGGTTCAGCGTCTGGCCCAGGACGAAGCCGAAGCGAGCCATAAGGGAGTACAGGGAGAAGGGGAAGTAGTGTAGCGTGTACACCGGGGGCGTTTCGTCAGCCATTGCGGCGGGTGTCCGTAGTGCAGCGTCCCGACGAGGGGGTCAACGACACAGACGATGAAGCAGCGCCGGAGCGGGGTGACGACGAGAGCCCGAGTGGGGTCGGACAGAGCCAATATCAATTCTAGCCGGGCTGCAGCTCGCCACCAGGACCAACTCGCGAGGAAGAAGGTCTCAATTCTTTAAAGACAATGATAGAGCAGGAATCGCGCCTCCCGTCGATGCTCAAGCCCCAGCCTAAGGGACGAACGGGCAAAAGTGGGGCTGCCGCGTCCCGGACCGGCGTCGCCGGAACCGGTGGTGCGTCCCCGTTGCGGCAACGAGCTGCTCCGCCTCACTGGCGGTTTCTTGCAAGCGTGGCTCCCCGTGGGCCTCCTCCTGACCCGATTCTCGCCTCGCCAGTGCAGATCGCTGTCAGGACCGGCTTTGGGGGTGTCGAGCCGCGCTGAGGGATCCATCCGTCGGCGGCCGATTCCGGCGGCACTTCCAGGTTTTCGGGCATTGTATTTCGAATCATTCTCCTGATGTCGCGCCACGCCTCGTGCGAGTCTGCCTCGCGTGTTTTGCATTGAACGAACGGCCGGGAGGGTCCAGGCGTGGATGGGACCCGGGCGGAGCGCTCGAGGCCGCCGAGATCCAGGGCGCGGTGCGCAAAGTCCTGGGCTAGATGATGGACCCCGGCTGGGGCGGAGCCTTGCAAGAACCCACTGCAGGGTCCGATCGTGGTGTTTCCGTGGCCAATTGCGGTGACGCCGATGGGAGGCCGCACCTGCACTCCACAGAATGAGGGACGCGGGTCAGCGACGCATGACACGATGTTGGGGAAACGACGCGGTGACGGCAATGATATCTGCGGTCATGGGATTGTTTAAACGGTGCTTGGCAGGCGCTGTGTCGTCATTTTGCTCAATTGCTGGGGTTGTTCCGCCGAGCCGGAGTTCGCCATCGAGGGTCCTACCCAAGCTACCCTAGACAGCATGTTGTCCACATGGAAACCCCAGCTGAACCCGCGTATTCGGATGAGGCTGACTCCCTCACCGACAGCGGCCATCAACCGTGCGATAGGCAGGGATTTTGATAAATTCGTCAAAATGGCGAAGGCATGCGCCTTCT
>JALHBX010000410.1:0-48157 GCA_024340025.1 Tolypocladium tundrense | reverse complement strand
GCGCTGCTCAAGCGGTTATGTGGCGCAGATGTTAGGCAAATTGGTTGGAATTACGCTACTTTCTTAACAATTGCATGCCAAGAAAGTATGATGACGGTGGTGACGATACGCCGTTGGGTGGAAGCTGATCACGACACCCTAGGGTAGGCGGGAAAAGGGCGCATACAGAAACTCCTGGAGCTGGTCCCGCTTCCTCTCGCCTTCTTTATCGCCTTCTTTGTCGGGCTCCGGCATGGTGGCTGACGAGGATCAATAGCAATACTCAAGGAGAAGAGCGGTCATTTACGGAGTACGTGCAGCAGTTTGGTGCGCGGTGGCCTGATGAAGGATTGGAGGGGAGTTTCATATTCCTTTCAGTGAAAGGAGTACAGGTCACGGGTCCCACTTCTCCCTAAGTGACCTAGAGATACATGCGGTGTAGTACCTATCGTCAGTAGGTCTAACGTAGCGATTTGTAGTCCGTCCAGGTCCTAGCGATAGCGCGGTATCTTATTGGATATAACCCCTGCCACACCTTGATCTCCCATTATAGCAAAGCTGCTGGCGCTCCTCGACACTTGAGTCGGAGTATGGACTACTCGCAACGCTATTAAGCAGCCTTACTCGTAAAATTACCCGATGCCAGTAGAATACTGCTATCATAGGTGTAAGCAATGCGCAAAGTGAGTGCTTTAGTAGCCGGATTCTTAATTACCCGCCACCGTGCGAGGCTATTATGACCTATTCGCACTCACATTAAATAATTCAAGAGGTTATCATCGCCTGCGGCGGGCTCTTTCTTACCTTACCTTCTATATCTGTCCTCGCCGTCCTCGCCGTCCTCGCCATCCTCACCATCTTCACCGTCCTCGCTGTCCTCGCCGCCCTCGCTGTCCTCGCCGTCCCCACCGTCCTCGCTGTCCTCGCTGTCCTCGCTGTCCTCGCTGTCCTCGCTGTCCTCTTCTCCTTAAGACTAAGGGGTCTAAATTACGTCTAGAAAGCTTTCAGCTTTGCTTAATAAATACTTCGCCCAGGCGCGGCAGGTTTCCCGACCTTCCCTTTCCCCAGCTTGCCCTGCAGCCCTGAGTTCAGCAGGTCAATAATCGTTCTGCTACGCATCTCGATGGTTACTATGAGGATCGTCTCAACCATTGAAGCCCAAATCAGCACCAACCGTCCGTGTCGAAGTACATTGGCTATGCTGTCGCTGCCGTGGCGGGCAAGTCTCCCGCCAACTGGGCGGCTTCAGTGGAGACAGATCAAGGCACCTGACATCTCAAGGCTGCTGCGACATCTGGCAAACGTGGAACACTCCAACAGAGCCATGCATAAGTGACGTATTTATGCTCTGCAAAGGCAGGTGCGCAAGCAGATTTTTCACATCGTGTATGTCAAAGCAAAAGATGGCGAGTGGCAACAACGGCCAACTCTAGTAATGGGAGGAAAAGCCAGGATTGTCATTCTGCAGCTATCAAAGCTCATGGCCGGATGAAGAACATGAGTGACCATTTGTTCTAGAGGGCCCAGACGCCCGTTTTATTATTGACAGACCTCCAAGCCCCTGGAGACGGTGCAGACCGCGGACCAGAAAATCAGAAAACACGTTGTGGAGGAACAGCCCAACAAAACACCTGCTCACTCTGAACGCTGCTCTGTAACCAAGGTATGTTGAACCCACGCCATCGCCACCACCACCACCCCGAATAGGCTGATTCCCCAGGTCCCCGTGTAGACCAAGACGTACTCATCAACGGCCGGAGAGGCGCCAGGGGCGGGCGATCGGGCTTCTTGATGCGGCGGGGGCGGACGGGGGGGGTCCAGGTAGGTGGTGGCGTGGGCGGGCTGGGCCCAATGTATATTCTGGCAATTAAATAGCTATTCCAAATTGTAAGCTTGGGCACATGGAGGGTGATGCTGGAGTGTTGACTGGACATACATTGCCATGTTTAATGGAATACTTAAAGGAGAAAAGGGAAAAGAAGAAGACGAGAGCGTCGTCGCAGTTTTGATGAGCTCCGAGGACCACGGCTCCTGCCAGTACAATTTTCGGTTTAAAGCTGGCAGTCACTGCTCTAGTACCAGCAGGCATGGCTTATGATACCTGCTGCCCGTCGCGACTTAGCCTGCTCGCAAGTCGTGACCCGTCTGCTCGCGTATAAGTCACGACTGCCAAAGAGCATCGTAGCAAACCAGCAAACCAGCAGGCACTAGCAGAGTCCCTACAGCAACATCGCCAACAGCTTCAGCGGTGGCGTCATCACACGGCCGAGAAGTGCCTTCCATTCCACCGCTGGACTGGTCAGATATCAAGCCAGAGGGGTGGTAAGGCAGGCGATGGCCGGGAGCAGAGGCTGAAGATGTGTCCAGCCCCTTCCAGAACACGAATTGTCCGGACAAGGGCCATGACGATATGTGAGGGCCACGAGTAGGGGAATCAATGCCATGTCTCATGGTATTTTCCATTGTATGCAAAGGACTGATATTGTAACTGATGTAATGACTGCTGACATTGCTTGCCTGACCATTGCTTGTCTAACCCTGGCTCTTCTTAGGCCATGGCCACCAGCCCCCCAATGGCATATCGTCATAAACCGCATTGAAGCTGTCTCGAGGAGACAGAGCATCAAAGTCATAGATCATTTCTCTCCTCTGATTAAAAGCCGTAGCGAATTGTATGTTGTCGACGGAGAGATGGCGAACTCTGAAGTCCGAAAGCACAGAGAGCTCGCGGGCGTACACCCGAAGAACTGCAATCCACTGCGGGTTTCCAGCCTTTGCCACATCTGTGAGATGATAGATGCGAGCGTGCTTCCAGGCCCAAGGCCTAGCATCTGCTGAGGGGAATTTCGGGAGGAAATATCCCTCCCGTTTTCGCACGTTGGCCTCAGTCCAATAGAAGCCATGCTTCATTAGACGTGGCAAATCCTTGGCATGAACCTCCAGCCGGGCCTCCCAGGCCATATTTTCTGTTGACTCGGCCCTGGCATCTGGAAGGAATATGATGCGTAGATTGTGTTCCCCAGTCTGCCAAGCTGGGGGACATTTATCCGTTTTCGCGCCTGCGCCTGCGTCTGCGTCTGCGTCTGAGTCTGAGTCTTGGGCAAGGGATGTGCCGCTGTCGCTGTCGCTGTCGTATGGCGGCGGAGGTCCAGCCAGGTGCACCAGGTCTTGCTGCGAGCGCTGCTTTTCCGATTCCTCCTGCTTCATGATTTTCTATCCTGGGAGAGGAGAATGTGGAAGTGGGCAGGAGATATCAGCTGAGATGGAGAAGTTCAATTACTGGGAGAGCAAAACTGGCCAAAGCTCTCTTTATATATGGCTCTACAGAATAAAGTTAACCCATTACTTGCTTACCAAAGAATTACACGAGTCTCTTCTTTACACTTTGCGGTAAATGTCAGGGAACTTTGCGGCTCAAAGCAAAAAAGCCTTGACGCAAACCTGGTCTAGGCCAATGCGTGACTTGAATTGCGACTAGCTACTGATTAAGCTAAAGAAAAAATAATGAGGGATGGCAACTTATTTGAAAGCCGATTGGGATGCATGGCGGGTTGTTGAGAGTTAAGAGATGACATGCTCGGCACTTCGACGCCTCAAATAGTCTTGATGAAAATACCCGTTGGTCTGACGCCGTTGCTGCTCATTCCGGCAGGACGCCCTCTTCTCTCGCCCTGCAGATTATATCGAGCTGCTTCGTAAGGCAGGTAGGAGAGAGGTCACGAGGCCATCTACCGACAAGCTCCGATATAGTGAACCTTGTGTGTGCCTCATGCTCGGAGCCGTCCAGTGACGTCGGAGGCTCGGTTTGGTCGCGGCCACGGTTATGGTTGATGCTCGTGGTGGCTGTGGAGGGCCTGAGGTTTCATTGCTGTGGACATTGGCGGATGTCCTCAACACGTCGTCTTTGCCTTGGGCAACAATATGCGCAAATGAGGCGTTGTGGCGTGGTGAAGGGATCGAGGAGGCTATGCTACGCGATGGCAAATCTAGAATAGGCCAAGGCGGCCAATATATAATTTCGCTTTAGACAGAGATGGCGGAGTCGTAGCGAATGGAGTCCTTATCCATAAGAGGCGGATCTGCCCAGACGCTCTTCGACCAAATTAAATGCATACATCTATGAACACGACATTCCATCATCGACGCCCAGAAGACCACCGGCCTGGGCTTTGACATTGTCTTCGGCCCCGCGTACAAGGGCATCCCTCTCTGCTCGGCCGTCGCCGTCGAGATTGGTGAACTTGCTCCCGAGAACCTGGACAGGATCTCCTACTCGTTTGACCGCAAGGATGCCAACGACCATCGCGAGGGCGGCAACATCGTCGGTGGCCCGTTGAAGGGCAAGAGGGTTCTTATTGTCGACGATGTCATCACTGCCGGCACCGCCAAAAGAGACGCCATTCAGAAGATCCAGAAGGAGGGCGGCGTTGTTGCTGGCATCGTAGTGGCCCTGGACCGCATGGAGAAGCTCCCGGCAGTTGATGGGGATGACTCCAGGCCCGGCCCGAGTGCCATCGGTGAACTAAGGAAAGAGCATGGTATTCCGGTACTTGCTGTTCTGACGTTGGATGATATAATCCAAGGGATGCGGAGCTTAGCCTGCGAGGACGACATCAAGCGGACTGAGGAGTATCGGCAACGATACAAGGCGGCAGACCGAGAGGGTGAAGAGCGGTAGATGGAGATTCCGGCAGGCTGATGCCAAGAGACTCGAATGTGTGGGGGTCACTCTCTGCTTCCCGAAGCCCGAGCTGTCTTATCTGTCAGTTCGGCATCAACAGGATCCCAGGGCAAAGAAAGAATATATGTAAAATGCTAATGGAGCACGGCTCCATGGCTAAATACCGCTGTACAGAAGCTATATCAAATTGGTATCCAACAAAGCTGCAGCCACAAGGCCGACGAATGCAATCGCCCATCAGTGGCTCTCTTACACCAAATACACGTCTCCCGTCTTTTAACAAAATGTTACATACGGAGTACATCCATCGCCTATTCGTCCCTCCAGTCACCGAACCCAGGCTCGCCATACGGGTTCCACTCCTGCCCAGGGTAGCTCGTAGCACTCATCTGGGGCGCCTCGTCCTCGGGATGGTATAAAATCTTCTCCTCCTGTGACTCCAGTCGCCTGCTTCGTTGGTATCTATCCGCCGTGTCATCCAGCTCTGCCGCTGGCTTGTTGTTCGCGTGCGTTGCCTTCTTCGCCTCATTGTGCACGCTGACGGCGTCCACCGACACGGTCCGCGATACCTCTGCCGGCCTCTGGCTTCCACTAGTGCTGTCCATGTTCAACCGCGGCGTTGCGTCGTAAATATCGTCCTCGGCTAGTTGCTTCGCCTTGTCCACGTCGACTCCGAGATTCACCGCTCGCGGTTGGCTCCTCCTCTCTGCTGCAGACCCATTCCCCATACTGAGATCCGGTGACTTGGATTGCTGGGACACGGTGACCACATCTGCAGAAACATGGCTACCGTCACTGGAGTGGCTTTGCGGTTCACCCAACCGCGGCTGCAAAAAATCATGATGGTTGCCTCGGTCTGCTCTCTCATCCAGTCTGGGCGGTTGGCCTGCGTTGAGAGAGTTGAGGCTCGGCTGATGCGTCATAATGTCACCCAAGCCGGCGCTTACGCGGCGACCCTCAAACGAGGGAGGCGACGGTGACGAGGCTATCCCGACTGATGACACAGAATCATGCCGGGAGAACCCTCCCTGTCTCATGGGCGGAGTCTGCTGCAGCTGTCGCTGGCTGTAGCCTTGGCTGGAGATTCGGGCTTGCTGCTGCGGTGCATATTGTCTCTGGGATGGCCGGCGTCCCGCGTTGTACGCCGTAGGGGTAACCATGCCCTCTCCACGAACTGTGTTGTATCCTCGCGGAATAGGAACATGATCGTACACTGGCTCTTGCTGAGGCGGGACCTGAGCCTGCTGCAGCCCCATGGGCGGTCCTGATTGATGAGGGACCCCAACTTGAGCCATCCGTGCACCAGATGGGATTGGATACTGTCCTTGAGGAGTGACATTCCTTGGAGGCGACTGAACCGGTGTCTGCTGCTGGTACTGGCTAGGCAATGGCTGTCCCTGAATGCGTGGCTGCTGCCACTGCGGAGGTCCTTGCCCAGGTCCCCCATGCACCTGGCCTTGAGGTTGGACTTCTTTGGATCCTCTTTTGAATGCCAGCGCCCCAAGAAGCTTCGACCCAGGCGTCTTTTCTCCCTTATCCGGCTTGCTCTGGGTCTGTGGTGCAATATGTGCCATCTGCTCCGACATTCGGTTCTTCAGACCCCTCCATCTAGAGGCGGTCTGATGTTCTGGATAGCTTGGCGCCCCGGGCAGCCTGGATTCCTGTGGCCGAGCCAGAGGTGGCTGCATGGGGAGCTGTTGCATTTGTCTTGGGCCAGCCATCTGGTCTCTCGCTTGCGATTGAATTTGCTGCTGCTGCTGCTGGAAGCCGACTGCATCTAACGCTCGATATCCGTGAGGTTGCGTGAATTGCGGCTGCGACGGAGGGCTCATGGCCCCAGGTTGCTGATGTTCGTGTGGTACGGCCAGCATCGGTATCCGCGCGCGAGGCCCAGCTTCCCCAACTTGGTCTCTCGCTTCTTGCGCCTGTGGTACCATCACGAGTGACGCCGCAGAAGTGCGTTGCTGGTTGCCCATGTCCTGCGGAAGCTGTATCGCGTTCTTGTGGCTGCTTGGTACATCGCTGGAAACACTGGGCTGCGTCAGCTGGTTTTCAGCAGATTGAGCCTGGGATTCAGCGCCATCGGTAGACACTGGACGCCCCGAAGCCTCATCCTTTCCGGGCTCCGGTTCACCTTCACCACGCCGCTGAACTGGTTGGTGTTCAACGGCCTTTCCATCGGACGTCACGGACAAGTCCGGCGATACAGTCGACCTTCTCAGAAGCTCGACTTGGCCAACAGCGTCATGCTGCGCCCCGATGCCCGCCAATGGCAGACTCCGATCATTTTCAGCAGCTGTAGCATCGCGATGCGGTGGTACCTGGGGCTCCAACAGCTTTCGAGCGTGCTCGAAATCCACCGACGGTTGCTCTGCAGCCCGCGGGTCCAGCACAGGGCCACGTGCTCTGCCTTCTGCGGGTGAGTTCCCGTGGGTCAGGGGGGACCCCAAGCCCAATGGCGACGGACGTGCCTGCTGCATGGGTGGTTGCGAGACTTGCTTAATAGTCATGTGCGAGGGCCTGCCAGCATCGATCGAAGCAGCTCTGCCATGTTCAGGTCGCGGGGCCAGATCAGATGGCCTCCGATTCTGAGGTCCATGCGGCTGTGCATCAGGAAGAGGCATACTAGACATCTGGGGTCGCATCGACTGTTGCTGCACTGGGTACTGCTGCCCCGTAGACGGAAGGCCATGCCCTGAGGAGCTCTCTCGCGTCTTGGATTCAGACCTTCGCCCTAAGAACCCGGAAATCAGCCCCGAAGCGGATCCTCTCCTGCCGCGTTTTTCGGGAGGACCTTCGCCGGCGATGGGCTGGGGTGGCGCGAGGTCAGCAGAGCTCGTTGTGCTGCTGCGCCCTCGACCCCGGAAAGGGGCAGGCGGCGGTCCCATTGCTACAATCTGTCCCTGATGCTGAACACCAGCTCCATGACCGGGCTGAGGAGCTCTCGACTTTTCGCCGTGGTCTTGACCAGAGCGGTGGAACATATCCTTGATGCCGGATACCTTTGTCATGTTTGAGAACCTATTCTTCTTCTTCGGCGTCATTTCTTCCTCGTTGGTATTCGCAAAAGCGCTGCTGGAGTCGTTCACGAGGCTCGAGGCCGATGACTGCGGAGGGCCTCCCGGCATGAGTTTCCCGCCGACTCCGGCTCCGAAAAAGGAGCGTCGGCGCTCTGGTTGAGGCTGTGGAGGTGTACCTAGAGCCTGCAGGTCTGACATTGACCGGTCGCGTCCACCAATGCTTTCCTTTCGCTGGAAGCCTTGATCCATCGAGGCGCGGCCACTGAAGCCAAAAAAGCTCGGTCGTCTCTTGCGGTCTGGTAAGTCGCTAGTCGCAACACTAGATTCAGACAGTTCGTCTCCGCGAATGTCTGCGGTCGGTCTGGACTCGGCCATAGAAGGCCGTCGTTCCCTGGATGTTGCTCTCGCAATTCGATTGCCGATATCCCTGAACATGCCTGAGTTGCGCTTGCTACGTCCACGCTCTTCCTCTGGTGGCCCAACGCCAGCAATGGAAAATTCACTGCTCTGAGTTCTTGGAAACATGGCTTCTCCCCGCGTAATCGGAGCTTGGTACTGCTGCGGGTGCGGCTGTCCAGATGTTCGGGAGTTAGCTGGAGGTCGCGGCCCTTCGTGATCGGGAGGACGGGAGAACAGTTCGGGGTATCGCTGTGCAGACGAAGGAGGAACATCAGAGGCCCTTTGTCGCGCGTTAGTTGGCGTCGGGGGAAGAACCGGCGTCGAAAGTCCAGTCTCCTTGTCATAACCGTAGAATACAGGTTGCTGAGAGCTACCTGTCCCAGAGCGGTTCCGGGACACCTGATGGAGCGGTTCGGACAGATGACTTTCCTCGAGCTTCCAAGTGCCAGTGCCCAGTTTCTGGACCGGGTTCATCATCATCTGTTGTCTCGCCGCTGGACCAGGCTGACCTGGTGGACCCTGAGAGACAGCAGAATGCAGTGGCGGTTGAGGGGGTTGGAGGCTGGGTTGAGCTGGATGCTCCGGAATCTCTGTATCCGGTGCCATCGGTTCCTTGGACATAGAAAGGGCGGATTTCATTTCACTAGTAGGTGGCTCAGCAGTGCTAGCAACCTGCGCGACAGGTGATGACACGCTTGGCAACGGCATCCCGGATTCAGCGTGTACCCCAGTTACTTCGTTGTCGCCATCATCGATAGCAAACAGCCTCTCGCCATTCTCATCGTCGTCAAGAGAGAAGCGCTGGTTCGCTCTTTTAGCCTTGGATTTGAGACCAAACGTAGAGCTCCTCCTGATCGGTGGCAGTCCAACAAACGACGATGTTCGCTTAGGCACTTCCACGTTAGCCGGAGGTTGAGACTGCGGAGCCACTCCGCTGTCTTCGGGGACCGGAACAGGGGGAGCACGAGGCATTGAAGTGTCGGGGCCGCCGGCTGGAGCCTGTTGCTGGTACCCAGACTGGCGCGGCACGACGACCCAGTCATCCAAAGCTCGGTCCTCGGCGGCAGCAGTCGTCTGCTCAGCCTGCCATGATCTCTCATCTGTCCGTCTTGGTTGCGCGAAACCACTACCCGTGGGCAAGCTGAGCCCTGGACTCTTCACCATCGGACCTCCGACTGGAATCTCCAACTTGCTCAGCCCGGCGGTGGCTCGACCTGCGGAGCCCGGGGGGTGAAGAGCTTGCACAGGCGGATGCTGGCCGTGACCCATCGTGTAGTGTGGCTGACCAGGCGCCAGAGGGCCCCATTGTGAGGCCGGCCCGAGCTGCGCCGGTGGACTGAAGGGCGGCATCGAGGTGGGTTGAGGGATATCATGTGGCGCAAGGGGTGCTTTGTTGGCACGAGAGCCGGTCTCTGCGGTAGCCTGTGGGTCCGGCTCATCCGGACGAGATCGGGCTCCGAGGCCAAGACCCCAAGACGCTCGACGCTCACTCTTGACCTTGGGTTGGACTGGAGGAGGGAATGATTCGCCCTAATTAACAAAAAGCAACGATTAATATCCGCTCATCACATCGAGACATGGGTGTGGGGGTAACATCATATGTGGTGTTGTGAATAGGGGAAAATGCGTCGTGTAATTCCTATCTCATGCTTCCATCTCGTCGTTATCAGCCACACAGGACTAGATCGAGTAACCCTTGGTCCAAAACTTGCCCTGCCCAGTAGAAAAAGAAAAAGAAAACGTGAGGTAACCCACACTGCGAAATTTCTGGATAAGGAAGCATCAGTGAAATACCTTGTCCCCGCTTCCACGCAATTTGCTCTTTCCTTTGCTCAGCAAGCCCTTGCCCATCTTTCCAGCCGAGTGCATGAATTCCTTGCTCTTAGTGCCTATTTGGTTGCTGGAGTGTCCGAATGTGCTGCCCGTCGCTTGCGTCGGCATCTGTAGCCCACCCAGTCGTGAGCGGCTGGATGGTGATGTGCTGGTGGTGGTCGGCGAGCTGGCATTCAGATACTGCTGATAGTAAGGTTGCTGTGCCGGAGCCTGAGCGCCAGCAGGTGCCAGATTGCTTCCTCCTTGGACTGGTTGGCGTGCGGCTGCTACGCTGAAAGGCGTCGGCCCGTTGGCATATTCGGGATGCTCATCCTTGAGACTTGCAAGCCAATTATCCAGGCCAGACTCCGAGGATGCAAAGTAGTCCCTCGTCTCGTTGTATTTGGTGACCCTATCGGCAGAGGTCGACATTCCCATAATCTCTCGGAACGTCATGATTTGCGCGGGAGCCTGCTGGCCACGCGCTTGAGGGGGGGCGGATTCCTTTGGTGATTGGCCCACGAGAGCTGGATGAGACTCGGGTGGTGGAGAAGGCGACACGAGTCTCGATGTAGTCTGTGATAGAGTTTTCTCGTCGGCAAGAGACAGTCTCTTGCTCTCCTGAACTGTAGGGGCAGGCATCTCGCTCGCGGCAGACACAGGAGATGGCGGTTCAGGCGCCGTTGGGTGCACCGTGGACTGCACCGTTGGCAGCTCTTGTACTTGGTGTGAAATGACAATGGGCACGGGGGGCATGTCCTGCGTCTTGGGGGATTCGGCTTCGGTGCGTGGGGGCATACTGCCGGCGTCGGTGGCGGGCATGGCAGGAGTCGGCTCGGCCTGCACAACGTGAACCGCGGCTCCTGGAAGCTCCGGGCTAGTTAATGGCTGTGGAGGTGCCGGCATTGATTCGCTTTCATCAGCCTCCCAAGAGAATCTGCGCCGCAACCCTGGTGCGTCTGGCGAGACGGGCTTTTCGTCTGTCTTTGAGAGTTCAGGTGGAGCGTTGTCCGAATGCTTGTCGTCTAATAACACGGGGAGCACCACGGGGGCGGGCGGCTCAGCCTCCGCTGCACGCTCGGCGATGGGTTCGGGCTTGTCTGACGTGTCGGCCCAGTAGCTGTCATAGTCTCCCAGAGTATAGCTGCTCTCCCTCGCTGCGTTCCGGCTTCCAGGTTGGAGGCTTTCGCCGCCATCTCCAAACGAAGGGTCGGCTGGGGCAGTGCCGCCTGGGCTGAGAGATCTCAGGATCTCATCACTCAGCACATCGCTGTCTTTGACAGGGGACGATGTCACGGTGTTAAACGTAGCCTCGCGATGCATGGGATTCGGTACAAAGTCCCGGACAGGCTGATCTCGCGGTTCAGACTCAATAGACTGGATGGGCTTTCTGTCGCTGATATTTGAAGGCGCTCTGTGGGGACCCCCCAGACTAGGGGTGTTCTCCGTAGGTCTCCGAGGGCTGGGCGTTCGCAGCGGCTCAATGGCAGGCAAGTCACTGTCCGGCTTCAACGTGAAATGCTGTGATTCAGCACGCGAGGCTGTCGTAGCCCCTATCGCTCTGGGAACGGTCTCATGCTTTTCAGAGATTGGCGACACTCCTTGAACATCCGCTCGCTCTCGCGGCTCGTTGTGTGCGCCAGTGTCAGCGGCAACGGGAACCTTTGTCGTTTCCTCTGCTGATTTGTCGGCACCGCTGCGGTGATCCATGTGTGCTTCATGCTCTTTCTCAGCCTCCGAAGATGGCTGGGCGGCCAACTGTGGCTGCTGCGATGGGGCAGACTGTTGCTCCGGCTGCGACTTCTTGCTTGTAGTTTCTTGAGCAACAGGAGGCGGGGGTGCAGCAAGTGGCACTAATACAGGCGCTTCTGGCTTGACTACATCAGTTTTGCTCTGCGCCGGCGACGGCAAGGACGCGCCGTCGCTGTCATGCTCTGCAATAGCCGGCCCAGCTGAAAATGCAATCCCCGTGGACGAAAACAAGTCTGGACCAAATGTCGACATGCGAGCAACATCTGGCAGTTTCGGGCTGGAGGAAAAGCGACGGCGCTCTTCGTCTCCATCGAACTCCGCAGCAGCGCCGCTTTGCACATGGAAGTTGTCGTCTCTGCCCATCGAGTCCCGCTGGCTCTTTTTGACCGGATCTCCATTGCTGCTAGCTTTGCTGTCCAAGTTTGGCCGTGGCCCATGCATGGGTGTGCTTTCCCTTTCCTTGTCCTCCTCATCCAGACGGCGGTATATGTCGGAGGGTCGGACAAACGGCAAGGGTTTTCCTGTGGACTTGTCGGCCGTCTCCGCAGGTTGGGATGCCGAAGAAGTTGATGCGCGGCCAGGGCCAATGGATTGGGGAGACACTACCCTCTCGTGGTCGAACGAACTCTCGATGGTCGAGGGGTCGGACACAACAGGCGACGTGATGGATACCGAGCGGGTTTGATTCGACGGCGCCGCTGCCATGGGTTGTTGAGTCTGGAGAGACGGCAAGCCGCCAGTGGATGACAGACCCGGGACGGCATCGTGGGCGGGTGGAGCTGAGGGCAACGGCGCCGCGCTCATGCCCACGGCGGGCTGCTTCGTCGGCGGTTGCGGGACTGGCGGTAGCTCCGGCTCGGACTCTTCCTCGTCGTCATACTCATCCGCACCCCAGTCGTCGCCGTCGTAACTATGGATCTTGGCTTCAACCCATTTCTTCGTCTTGGTCCTATTCACGTTGACCTGGTAGGAGCCGGCACCTGTCGGCGTTTGCGGGGACCTGCACATCGGGCCAGAGTCAGCATCGAGACCGCAGGAAGCCCAGTGGCGGGCAGAGAGCACGTACATAGGGGATTGGCCACGCCCGATGCCCTGGTTGAAGGGGCTGTCCATGGCGAGAATGCGCTGTTGCAGCTTGCTATTCGATCATGCTTCCGCGACCGAGGATCGCGCTGCCGGCGCCAGCTGAATTGGATCAATGACGACGGTCTCGGTAGCGCCGGGATGCAGAGGAGAACCGCTGGGCACTGACCCACGTCACTCAAGCGACGAAAGGCCAACGATACAAATGAAAGCGCAAACGATGACGGAGGGAGGAC
The DNA here is from genome assembly GCA_024340025.1 of Tolypocladium tundrense. Classification (NCBI taxonomy): domain Eukaryota; kingdom Fungi; phylum Ascomycota; class Sordariomycetes; order Hypocreales; family Ophiocordycipitaceae; genus Tolypocladium; species Tolypocladium tundrense. The sequence goes on along the minus strand of JALHBX010000410.1, from coordinate 35,195 downwards.
GCCGGTGTCGCAGATGAGAGGACTGTGTTGACAGCGGCGGCATGGCGTTCGTTGGAGATTATTTGGGGCGTCGGGTGCGAGCTCGAAGGAATCAGGCCAGGGTTAATGGGTCGACGCTATTAGCGGAGCAGTCCCATCAGGTATCTGCCGCCGCTTGTTTGCGGAGAATCTACGAAATACGACCTAGCAACTGTTAGTCGGTGGAGGTGCCCACTGTCCGCTGACGCTTGCTGGGGGAAGGCTGGCGCGTCACGTCGACGATGGGAAACTGGTGGCGTAGCGCGCACCCAGCCAACAACACAGTTGAAGAATCGGGCTATGGTTCTGAACTGGTTGCGGTTTGACGAGCGGGAATTTCGGTTCACTCCCTGTTGGCCGCTCTTGGTGGTTGAGAATACCCTGCAGACGACTGCCCGCGGTACTTCGTACTCTGCTATCCGAAGTACCGCAGCCAAGGAATCGAAGGAAGCAGTCTAAACTCAGAAGACAGGAGTCTTCGCCTTATGCTACCTGCAGCGCCAGGCGGCACCCAAGAACGCAACTTACTTCATACGTACCGGTTGTACGAATGCTCGAAGCGCGCTCGCGCATTTTCGCGATGTTATCTTGTACTACGGAGTACGTACTGCCACTGCGTCGATTAGGTAGCTACTTCCGAGTTGAGGAGCTCGTGTAGGTACGAAGTAGCGCGTAATACCAAGGCTGCAGAAACAGTGTGAGTGAGCCAATCAATGACCAGGTCGAAAGCTGCTCCGCGCTCTCACCCAACTGCCAACTGTGTTCGCCCTCGACTCCTCGCAACCCGTAGCCCTCCAAAGGCGCTTGAAAGAGGAACCAATTCGCCTTTTCGGAATCATGGCATGCTCTTGCTGCAAGTCACCAGCGCCGTCTCAGCCGACCGCATCGCAGCCCGACACGTGTGGCGCTGCAGTGGGCAACGACGGCGGGCAACCTGGCCAAGTTCGCGCAGCCCAAGTCAACAGCGAGAGCGAGGTGGTCGGCTTGGGGGTCAACGAGCGCGGAGCATCGCCTGAGAACTGCTGCAGCGGTAGTGATGCCGAATTACAGGGCGGAAACCGTGATGGCGACACCGCAACCATGGGTCGTTGCCAGGACCGTTGCTGCGACGACGAGCCCCCCATTGTCGATGGATCGAATACTCGCGACTGCGGCACATCCGTCTCATCTGCTGCAACTTGCGCAAAGGCCTGCTGTGGCACATTGAGCCCTGAGGCATTGTCAAAGGATAACACGCCGGTGCCGGATTGCTGCGAGGGCAAGACGTCGCCTTGCTGCAACGACTCCTGTCTCGATCGCCTAGCCCTCCGTGAGTGCGAGGCTGTCCCAACCGCAACGGGCCTCGGCAAGTCTGCAAAATGTACGTGTGTCGGAGACATCTTCATCTTCTTTGGCAGCTGCTAACCGTGGTCCAGGCGCGGCATCTGGCTCGCAGCTAGCCTCGGCGTGCTCCGGGGCGTCGACGGGCGGTGCCTGCAACCATCATCGACGCTCTATCCGTGAGCAGTACGGTGCCAAGCTTGAGGCTCTCGGCTGCATCTGCCGTGCTCTTCTTGCTCTCGGACGTGAATCTTGCTGCGAGACTCGCAGCCGCCCTACGGTGGACCGGCAGAAGTGTTCCAAGAAGGGGTCTAACCGGTCGCTTGCACGCGTTTCGGTGGACTCATGCTGCGCCAGCAGCATATCCACGACTCCATCACCAGTTCGGAATAGGTCCCGGCTGCAGAAAACTGCCAGTCTGCACGGGGCTGATACGGCGTCTGCGGAGAAGGGTTGCTCCGGTGGATGCTGCCGCAAAACAACCACGGCCTCAAAGCCCGCTTGCGCTGATGCTTGCTGCATATCTGAGGCGCCATCCTGCAGCATCTCTGTAGAAGCCGGTCCCTCGGGTAATGCTTGCGCCGATGCTTGCTGCACATCTAGGGCGCCATCCTGCGGCATCGCTGTAGAAGCCCGTCCCTTTGGTGACGATTGCGCCGATGCTTGCTGCGATTCCGGAAAGCCAAGGGTTGGTGAGGACAACAACAATGATCCAATCGTAAAGGCAAGCGATCCGGAGAAACAGGCCATCGGCATTGAGCATGTTGTCCTCTGCATCTCGGGCATGACTTGCACCGGCTGTGAGACGAAGCTCAACAGAACCCTCGCGACGGTGCCCGCTGTCAAGAACTTGAAGACAAGCCTGGTTTTGTCTCGGGCCGAGTTTGATGTCCATCTCCACCTTACCGCCGTGGCCGATGTTATCAAGCATCTCGAGCGCACCACAGAGTTCAAATGCGAGAGGATCTCCAACCACGGGTCCACTATCGACATCCTGGTTCCTGGAGACCCTTCTGGCTTCATCAACCGGGCTTGGGCAAAAGGAATTACAGACATTTCTCTCGTCGATCAGGGTACTGTCCGTGTTACCTTTGACCCCAAGCTGGTTGGGGCTCGAGATCTCATGGAGCAGCATTGGGGTCAGTCCACAAGCCTGGCTCCCATTCAAGGCGATCCTGCGCTTCGGGCGGGCGGCAAGCATGTCCGTCACGTCGGGTATATGACACTTGTCTCCGCAGTGTTGACAATTCCCGTCTTGGTCATGGCATGGGCCCCAATACCTGAACGAGAAATGGCCTACAGCTCTGCGTCGCTCGCCCTGGCCACCATCGTCCAGGTCGTTGTTGCAGGGCCGTTCTACCCTAAGGCGCTCAAGGCTCTTGTCTTCTCTCGGGTCATCGAGATGGACCTGCTCATTGTCCTGAGCACCAGCGCGGCATTTGTCTTCTCCGTCGTCTCCTATGGCTATCTCGCGGCAGGGAAACCTCTCTCGACGGGCCAATTTTTCGAGACGAGCACTCTTCTTGTTACCTTGATCATGGTGGGACGCTATGTCGCAGCTCTTGCCCGTCAAAAGGCGGTCGAGTCCATCTCCATCCGATCACTTCAGGTCCAGACTGCCTTTCTCATGGATAGCCCCAGCGCTTCCGAGGAACGTGAGATTGACGCCAGGCTGCTGCAGTACGGCGACTGGTTCAAGGTCCTCCCCGACACAAGGATCCCGACTGATGGGACCGTGGTTGCGGGCTCTTCAGAAGTCGACGAGTCCATGCTCACCGGAGAGTCGCTCCCAGTCGAGAAACGCGCTGGATCGCAGGTGATTGCTGGAACCATCAATGGTTCCGGCGCCTTAGTCGTCCGTCTCACTCGACTTCCTGGTGATAACACCATCAATGCCATTGCCGCCATGGTTGACGAAGCAAAACTGTCCAAGCCCAAGATGCAGGAACTTGCCGATAGGGTTGCCTCCTTCTTCGTGCCCGTCGTCGTCGCCTTGGCTGTTGTCACCTTTGTCATCTGGGTGGCCGTTGGGGTGGCCGTACAGGGGAAAACCGGGTCCGGGGCAACTGTTCAAGCTATAACATATGCTATCACGGTGCTCATCGTTTCCTGTCCTTGTGCCATCGGCCTTGCTGTGCCAATGGTAGTGGTGATTGCCAGTGGGGTAGCAGCAGAACGAGGAGTGATCTTCAAGTCGGCGGATGCGATTGAGGTCGCTTACAGGACATCCCACGTGGTTTTCGACAAGACGGGAACCCTGACTAAAGGCAAGCTTGCCGTGGCAGTTGAGCACTGCGTGGCAGGCCAGGAAGCCTCTTTGTCTCTCCTCTTGGGCCTGATAGGCAACAACCGACACCCGGTGTCCCTGGCCATAGCAAATCACCTCAGAAGCAAGGGAATCACGGCGGCGGATATCCCTGGCGCGAAGAGCTTGACCGGCCGAGGCTTGGAGGCCAAGGTGGCCGGCAAGACACTGCGGGCAGGAAACTCTCGCTGGTTGGATGTGTCGTGCCATTTCGCTGTCCAGCCGGTGCTGGCGCAGGGCTATACCGCATTCTGCTTCACTATCGACGGTGCACTATCTGCGGTCTATGGTCTCGAGGACTCGCTCCGACCCGACGCAACCCATATCATCACAAGCCTACAGAGCCGCGGCATCTTGGTCCACCTGGTCTCGGGCGACGACAACGGTGCTGTCCAGAGCGCAGCGACAAAACTAGGCATCCCTGAAGACTACATTCGTGCCCGCAGCTCCCCGGCCGACAAGCGGGCCTACGTCGAAACCCTTCTCGGTGATGGTCCCAATGGCAAGAAGCCCGTCGTCGTCTTCTGCGGCGACGGAACCAACGACGCCGTCGCCCTCGCTCAGGCAACCATCGGCGTCCACATGAACGAAGGAACCGATGTTGCCCAGTCTGCGGCAGACGTGGTGCTCGTGCGCCCTGATCTGTCAGGCATTCTCACCATGATGGACTCCAGCAAGCGGTCCGTCGGCCGCATCAAGTTCAACTTTGCATGGAGCTTTGTCTACAACATCTTCGCCGTGCTTCTGGCCGCGGGGGCGTTTGTGAATGCCAGGATTCCACCGCAGTTTGCGGGCCTTGGCGAGCTGGTCAGCGTGCTGCCCGTCATTGCCGCCGCTGTGCTCCTGCGATATTCCAAAATGTAGCGGAATAGCTGAAGGAGGTACGGTATGGCGACTTGAACATGCGTGCCACGGTCGCCAACAAATGTGGGAAACTGTTTGTGGGTTGTCCGCCGAAATCGCACCTGCTCTGGACCTCGTCTGTACTCTGCGCATGCTGCCCTGTTTCTTTCTCTACAGTCCTTACCGATGGGAATAGCTCTACTGCCTATAAGCTCAAGGTCCTCTTGATCTTCAAAAACGCACAATGTGTTGGAACAGAAGTCGTTTGCCTTACGTCGTGCTTGTGTTGGTCTACCCTAGAAGCGCGACTCTCGGCTTCTTCTACAGATACGCCCTTGAAGTGTGTCCCCAAATCATATCGGTGTACTTTTTCAGTACTACACTACCGAACATTGGCCATTTCCAATGAATGCATCATCATCAACAGTCATTTTTTCAAATCTGCAGTGACGTCTTGTCACCAAGGCTGGCTGATGGCCTGGTGTTTCAGCCACTGTGGCGCAGCTGGCTGTATGTAGCTGCACAGTCAGCAGGGAAGGAGGCGTCAGCCATTGAAACGAATCCACCACGTGTTGCCGCCGTTCAGAGAGACGCTGTTTCTGCATCCGTCGCAGCAACGCCGCTTGCTCTCTACGCCCCCTTTCGATCCAACCTCTTGATCCGCATCTTTCGCGCTCAGCTTCTCCTTCTTCTGTCTCTGTACGCTTACCGAATCGCCCCTCCAAGCGCTACTTTGTACCCTGGGATTCCAAGCGACCGCGACGGGCTCCAGAGCAGACGACCCGCCGTTGTCCCCAATACCCCTGCGCTTGCGCCAAAGGCAAACCCGTGGACGCCGCCTCTTCGACGCGAAACCGCGCTGGTCGCAGTTGGCCGTCGAATCGCGAGACTCAGACGCCATGGCTGTCGCATCCATCCAAGATCGGACCGCCGAGTTCAAGTCGGTCCTAGCACAGGCTCAGCGCCGGCAGAATTCGGCCAAGGTCGGCTCGCAGAGGAGATCCCTCTTGAGCGACTCGCAGAAGGCCGCCGCTAATGGCGACGCAAAGCCCAGCCGGTCCGACTTTGCGCGCAAGGCGGCCGAGATTGGGCGCGGCATCTCGGCGACCATGGGGAAGCTGGAGAAGCTGGCGCAACGTGAGCCTTCAGTGAAGACATGGACGCACGTGGGACAAGATCTAACATGGCCGTAGTCGCAAAGCGCCGCACACTATTCGACGACCGGCCAGTCGAGATCAACGAGCTCACGTTTGTCATCAAGCAAGATCTCTCGTCGCTAAACCAACAAATCGGCGCCCTCCAGACCCTCTCGAAACAGCAGCACCCCAAGGCCGACCAAGAAGGCGAGCACAATAAAAACGTCGTCTACCTGTTGCAAGGCAAGCTCACCGATGTCTCGGTCAACTTCAAAGACGTGCTCGAGGCGAGAACAAAAAATATCCAGGCGTCCAGGTCACGGACGGAAAACTTCATCTCGTCCGTGTCCCAGCACGCGCAGCCCTCACTACAACAATCCGGATCGCCGTTGTACGGCACGCCGAACCGCGCGTCGCCGGCTCCCGGTTCCGACACACTTTCGCTGAACCCCGTCGGCGAGCAGCAGTTGTTGATGATGGAGGAGGCGCAGCCCACCAACACATACATCCAACAAAGAGGCGAGGCGATTGAGGCGATCGAAAAGACGATTGGCGAGCTGGGAAGCATCTTCGGCCAGCTGGCGACGATGGTTTCCGAGCAGAGCGACATGATTCAGCGAATCGACGCCAACACAGAAGACGTCGTGGACAACGTCGAGGGGGCGCAAAGAGAGCTGCTGAAATACTGGTCGCGCGTTTCCAGCAACCGGTGGCTGATAGCCAAGATGTTTGGTGTTTTGATGATATTCTTCTTGTAAGCCGCCCGTTGCCCTGCCGCTTTGTGCATCTTACTGACTCGACTCGCAGGCTCTGGGTTCTTGTTTCGGGCTGAGCTGATGTCGTGCTCGCGACGCAACACGTGCAGCGCAGCGTTTCGTAATGAGTACCGCTGGACGGCGGTATTCTTCTTTGTATGTGTATCTTGTGGGCTTCGTGCTCGTTCTAGAGGCGTCCGAACAGGGGACTAGATAAGACTTATTAATACTGGACTCGCAGCCCAGAGCTGCCCGGCACTGAACGCTTCAGATGCGCAATTTCACCACTGCCTGTCCTCTGGCAGCTGCATGACGTTCCGAGAGTTTATGTGCAATTCGTGTCTGGTGCCACGACTGGCTGTTGAGCGACTGACTGTTGAGCGACGTCAACCGGACTCGAGTCCGAGACGCCCCCGGCGCTAAAGATTGCACCTCCACCACGCCGACGTCGGTCTTAATTCTCCATGGCTGGATCTGGGGCGCCTCCCCACGCACTTCTCCATTGAGCGCGAGCCGCCGACGGGAACCTATTCCGGTTGTCGGTTGACCTGTGACATGTTGTGCTGGGGCGCTCCCTCTGGAGGAGAATATAATGGGCAGCATCCCGCTCCGGGCCGCGTCGCCGATTGTCGCAACTACATCACGTTGACAGACAATCCGCAGCCATGGCAGACACCAACTTCAAGCTCAACACGGGAGCCGAGATCCCAGCCGTCGGCCTGGGTACGTAGACCCCATGCTCCTTGCTACCCCGCCAATGCCGCAAAAGGTCGAGGAACTTACAACGGCTTCATGCTCGCAGGAACATGGCAGTCCAAGCCCGGCGAGGTCCAGGCCGCCGTTTCGTACGCGCTCAAGAACGGGTACAAGCTGGTCGACTGCGCGTACTGTTACGGGAACGAGGACGAGGTCGGGCAGGGCCTCAAGGAGGCGTTTGACGCCGGCGTGAAGCGCGAGGATGTCTTCATCATGACCAAGGTGTGGGCGACGTACAACACCAGGGTCGCCGAGGGGCTCGAGAAGAGCCTGAAGAGCCTGGGCGTGGACTATGTTGACCTGTACCTCATTGTGAGCACTTGCAGCGACTCGGCCAAGGGCGGATGCTGACCAAGGACGCAGCACTGGCCGGTTCTGTTGAACCCTGAAGGTACTGCCCTCCACGCGATGCAGGTAGACGGTGGCTCACGGAACGCACAGGAAACGACGACAAGTTCCCGACCCTCCCCGACGGCTCGCGAGACATCATCCGCACGTGGAACCACGTCGAGGCATGGAAGCAAATGGAGACCCTCGTGGCCACGGGCAAAGCCAAGGCCATTGGCGTCTGCAACGTACGCCCTCGACCCAGCCACGACGCATCAACAACATTGCATGGGCTAACGTGATGCTTCTTCCGTCAAACAGTACAGCAAGCGATACCTCGAGGAGCTGCTGCCGCAGTGCAAGATCGTCCCCGCCATCAACCAGATCGAGAACCACCCCAGCCTCCCGCAGCAGGAGATTGTCGACCTGTGCAGGCAAAAGGGCATCCACATCGTCGCCTACAGCCCGCTGGGGAGCACCGGCAGCCCGCTGATGAGCGCCGCGCCCGTCGTCAAGATTGCGGAGAAGAAGGGCGTCGGCGCGGGCACGGTCCTGCTCAGCTACCACGGTAAGTCGTGCCTTGCCCATGCTGGAAGCATCGTCGAATGGCGCTCACGGTGTTGCTCTAGTCGCGCGCGGGAGCACCGTCCTGGCCAAGTCCGTCACGCCGGCGCGCATCAAGTCGAACCTGGAAATTGTCAAGCTGGATGCCGAGGACATGAAGCTCCTGGACGACTACTCTGCCGACCTGGCCAGCAAGGGCGAGCTCAAGCGCTACGTATATCCGCCATTCGGGGTGGACTTTGGCTTCCCCGACAAGTCGTAAAAAGGTATCAGCTCGCAGTTAATATAATACAAATAGATTGCCTCGGATGCAATGACGTCCGGAAGTTATATGCTCTTCACAATTGATCCGTGCTCTAGCGCCAGCTACGCCTCCCCCTTCATGTCTACCACAACCTTGAGTACCAGCCGCCCGTCGTCGTCCTTGACCCTGCCCGCCATGGAAAACGCATCGTTGATCTGGCCCATGCCCTTGTAGCGATGCGTGACGAGCGTGGACAGGTCCGGCATCGACGCGGGCCGGTTGGAGAGCAGCTCGATGGCTCCCTTGTACGTGTTGGCGTACCGGAAGACGCCGATGAGGTCGACCTCGCGCAGCGCGGCGGCGGACATGGGCAGCGTGAGGATGGGGGTGCCCATGCCGATGATCATGACCTTGCCTCCGGGTTTGGTGGCCTGCAGTTGCTGTCAGCTACGTCAAAGTATCATGATTGTGGGTTGTACGCACGTAGATGGAGCTCTGGACGCACGTCTCCACGCCGGTGCACTCGTACACGGCCGAGACCTCGCCGATGGGTTTGCCCTTGACCTCGGTGGCCTTGATCTTGTCCGCCACCTCCTGCGCGTACGCGAGCTTCTCCTCGATGGTCTGCGGCCGCGCCATGGGCACCACGAACCCCGCGTCTGCATACCCGTTGGCGACGGCAAAGTCGACGCGGTCCTTTTGGATGTCGGCGATGACGACGGCGGCCGCGTTGTCCGCCTTGCTGACGGCGGCCGCGAGGAGGCCCACGGCGCCGGCGCCGAAGACGAGGACCGTCGAGCCGGCGGCCAGGCTCGCGCGGTCCCGGGCGTGCATGGCCACGGAGAGGGGCTCTATCACGGCGCCGAGGTCCAGGGAGAGGTCACTCGGAAGCCTGCATCGGTCAGCTACACGGGGTCGAGCAGGCGCGCGAGACAGCGATGGCTTCGTACTTGTGGCACCACCGCGCCGGGTGGTTGACCCTCTCCTGTAGCGTGCCCTGCGCATGCGGGAATGCCTTGGCCGAGCTGCGAAACTTCATGCCACGGCAGATGTTGTAGCGCCCCTGGTCGCAGAACTCACAGCTCTCGCAGGGAAGGCCGACCTCGAGGGCGACGCGGTCCCCCGGCGCGAGCGGGCCACTGGCGACGGCCGCGCCCACGGCGACGACGGTGCCGCTGGACTCGTGGCCCAGCGTCAGGGGCTCGCGCACGAGGATGTCGCCGTTGCGGAAGTGGTTGAAGTAGTGCAAGTCGGAGCCGCAGAGGCCGGTGGACTGCACGGCGACCTGGACCTCGTCGCTGGCGGGGGGCGCGAGGGCGCGCTCCTCGAGGCGGAGGTCGCGGGCGCCGTGTAAGACGGAGGCGGTTACGCGTGAGGCCATGATGTTGGCAACTTGCTCGAGGGGTCAATAGCCGCGAAGGAGCTCTGAGAAGTGGTGACTGGAGTGGTGCCTCGGTTCAGCTGCCAGAACGGATGGAACTGTGCCACTGGAGAGAATGAAAGAGCTGAGGAGCTGTCGCACTGGAGGAAGAGAAGCTTGGGTGTCACGAACAGAGGCAGCGATGAGATGGAGAAGGCAATTCGCCTGGAGTTTCCATTAAGAACCCCACTGAATCTCCGACGTCGCCCACTGCCCAGCGCCGCCTGACGATGCCCGGCTTTTGCTCCATTGCAACTATGCACGCCACATGCTGTTCGATTCGTCGCCAGGTTTCAATTGCCGCGACGTGGCGTGCGCCGTGGAGCAGCTTCTGGGTCGGGCGGAGGCGCGGCGGGACGGATGGAGAGCGGCCCCGCCGGAGAGAATTGCCCGAATAGGCAATCTGCGCCTGGCCCTGTGTCGGCGCAAGCTTTGGGCTTTATTTAAAAGCAGGTCCCTATATACACGCGCATGCTGCCGTTGGAGGATCTGAACCGCCGACGATGGCAGCGATGTGTGGCCAAGCGCAATGCGGGCTTGTCATCTCGACCGGTCCGGTACGCGGCCTCGAACCCACAGGCGGTTGAGGAGCTTGCTGCAGCTCGACATGTGCGGCACGCGACCGACGACGGCCAAATGCCATCTATGCCATTCGGGGGCGGCTGACTGACAGCTTGCTGTGGACAGGCCCGACGTGTGGAAGAACACCCAGGGTTGGCGGCATGGCCTCCTGCTGTTGGGCTTACTGTTCATGCAAGGGTCAAAGACGACCTCGAACACGAGGCTGTGTGGCTTCCCCACTTCCTCCTGCTTTGTCCCCGAGCCGCAACTCGACAACCACCGCCGCGCCGCCAATTCGCCCAGCAAACGCGAGGCTGCCCTGCGCGCGCGGTTTGCAGAGAGCGGCTTAAAGAGCGCCGTCGCGCTGCGAGACCCGTGGCCCAGCGACGAGGATCGAGACATGTCCGCCTGAGCGCCGCCCCTCACCGTCCCCCTCAGTCACGCGAGGAGTCGAGATATCTCGCCCAGCATCTGCTTCATGGCCCGGCGATGCAAGCGGCGGCAGTACACATCTCCACATAGGCAAGATGGCTCAGCAAGAGTACGACTCTGTCCGGTCTGCATGCAACTGCGTCGGCCCACGTGCTCTCGCTCTCGATGAAACATCAGACTGACAGCTTCCAGCCCCTACCGGCCGAGGCAGTTCACGAACCCCGGCCCGGCACCGAGGCCTCCCGTCGGCCATGCTCGTCCAAAGAGACCGCCGACGAGCCTCGCGAGCACCGCGATCTCGCCGCTCCCCGGCACCACCACGTCCACGTACACCGGCTCGACGGTCCCCCTACCGGTGGCGCGCAGGAAGCACAACAACGCGGCCGGCTTCGAGCCTGCCCTCTCCCGGAGGCGGGGCTGGGCCGCCGTTCGCGAGGGCGGCTTCCTGCAGCCCTGGAAGCAACGGCATCTCGTCATGCGCAAGGAGTGGCTCGACTTCTCCAAGGCCGAGGGCGAGAAGCCAGCCTATACACTCTTTCTGCGCGACGTGGTGGGCATCGGGCGCGTCGAGACGACGACTCCCACGTTTGAGATCAAGCGCAAGCTCGATGGTCCGTCCACGAGCCCGGGCGAAAAAGACGGCCAGACGCGCACGCTGCATATCAAGACCAAGACAGAGGACGAGCTGTACACCTGGATCGACTGCATCTACAACGCCTGTCCCGGCTTGGGCGGCGTGAGCAACCCGACCAACTTCTCCCACGCCGTCCACGTCGGCTTCAACCCGGTGACCAGGGAGTTTGTCGGACTGCCGCCGGAATGGATGGCGCTGCTGAGCGCCTCTGCCATCACCAAGGAGGACTATGCGCGGAACCCGCAGGCAGTCATCGAAGCCGTCGACTTTTACTCTGACCTTACAAAACGGACGGAGAACCCCGACGAGTACCTTGCTCTATCGCCGACCCATGTTACGGAGGAGCGCGTCGAGCGGAGGTCGGTGCGGGACGCACATCCCCCGCGACCCGGAGCATACGAGCAGACGCAAGAGGAGTGGCCTAGGCCGCCGACTCAGACGCCCAGGGCTCCTTTGCGTCGAGTTGAAGGCATCCAGGCTTTGAGGCCGCCTCCGCCGCCACCTCCCCCCAAGGCTGTCGAAACCGTGCTGCAGCCGTTGCCATTGAGGGTGCAAAAGCCTGAGCAGCCGCAGCAAGCTCTCCCAGCCAGTCTGCCCGACACGGAGATCCCCACTCCGAAACAGCAGGAGCCGGCAGAGACAAAGGCACCGGAGGCCAGTGTGACTGCCATCCCGGTCCCGTCAAAGCGAAGACAGGCCATACGCAACTTGACGACCTCCGAGGCCGAGATCATCGCAAAGCTGCAGGCCGTCGTCTCAGACGGCGACCCGAACCTCTCCTACTCGCGGCAGAAGAAGATTGGCCAAGGCGCGTCAGGCTCTGTCTACGTGGCCAAGATCAAGGACACGGCCGTCGGAATAGCACGGGACATCCTCGCCCAGCGAGGCAGCTCCACGCGCGTGGCCATCAAAGAGATAAACCTTGCTCGCCAGCCGCGCAAGGAGCTCCTGGTGGACGAGATCATGATCATGAAGGAGAGCCGACACCCGAACATCATCAACTTCCTCGACGCCTTCTTGTTGAACGAAAACAGGCAGCTCTGGGTTGTCATGGACTACATGGACGGCGGTGCGCTGATAGGCATCATCGACAACAACCCGTCCATCTCGGAGCGGCAGATTGCCACCATCTGCAGAGAGGTATGTTCTGCAGGTGCAGGTGCGTGACGACAGGCCAAGCTGACGCATCCACAGACGTGCAAAGGGCTGCATCATCTTCACGCCCAGGGGATCGTCCATCGAGACATCAAAAGCGACAACGTCTTATTAGACAAGAACGGCAACGTCAAAATCAGTGAGTCCTCCCTGCATGCGTCACCGACCCCGGCACTGACACCGACAGCCGACTTTGGCTTCTGCGCGAAGCTCACGGAGCGGCGGTCGAAGCGCGCCACCACGGTCGGGACCACGTACTGGATGGCCCCCGAGGTCGTCAAGCAGAACAAGTACGGCACCAAGATTGACATTTGGTCCCTCGGCATCATGACCATCGAGATGGTCGAGATGGAGCCCCCGTACATGGACGAGGAGCCCATGAGGGCGCTGTACCTCATCGCCACGACCAAGGCCGGCCCGCCCCTGAGGGACCCCGACAAGCTCAGCCGGCCGCTCAGGGAGTTCCTCTCCGTGTGCCTCTGCGTGGATGCGCAGCAGCGAGCCACGGTGGAGGAGCTCCTCGCGCACGAGTTCCTGCAGTCGTGCTGCCCGCTCGAGGACCTGGTGGAGCTGCTAGCATTTAAGAGCTAGATCTACAGCAGTAATTCAGACGTCCATGGACGTGTGTATGAAATGCAGCGCGCTTGGCAGGTGACAAGTCAATGAGATGAGTGCAGCGGCACAGGCAATGAAACGCCCTTGGGGCTGCAGGGGAACTAATCGACCGTTCAACCACAATGCGTCAAAGAGTTGAATCGGCGCTGCTGAGCGCGTGTGATACGCAAAGCTCTGCGGAGCGAGGTGCCGTCTCATTTGTTAGCCGGCTCGGGATGGCAGAGCGGCGGTGTTGAGACACGCAGATGCGGCTTACGTGGTGGATAATTCCAGTGTTAGTGACGATGTGCTGCGAGATACGGATAGCTCGTGATATTTGATAGCCAATACCCTGAGCTTTATCAGTTCAAGGTTCAACTTGGTGACGGTTGCAGATTGACGTGCACGACAGGTCGAATGGCAACTGGAACTATGCTGCAACAGGTAGTTGGGCTCCGGGCTCGGACCTGACGGCAGCAAAAAATGGGTCGCGCTCCCCATGTCGCCAGACTGGTTTTCGCCTCCGGTTCGGCTGTCAATCTGTCTATTGCTTCTACCAGACTCTGGCCGTGGGTGACGGTTCAATGCAACATGACGACCGACGAAAGGACGCCGCTGATTCCCAAGGAGGAGGCCAGCAGGAAGAGCTTCACGTCATGGCTGCAGGCCGCCGTGAGCGTCGAGAACCGGATCCTCTTCGCGGGGTTCCTCATCACCCTGGCGTTTAGCTACACCCAGGTCCCGTACGTCCATATGGCCCTCTGGGGCGCCATGCTCTGACAGATGCCAGGCTCTTCTACGTCTTCCATCTCATGGAATGCGATACCTTTTACGACTCGCACCCGCCGTACGAGGGCGCGGGGGGCCGGTGCAGCAGAGACGAGATCACCGCGGGGACGGCAACGCAGTTTAGCATTCTCGGAATGAGCACCACACTTTGCGGTAGGCAATGCAATCGCCATGAGACTGGCCTGGACACCCCTAACGCTCGAAAGGGACGCTCAATCTCTTTGTGGCCGGGTGGATGGTCAAGAAATTCGGCCCCCGGACTGCACTCATGGCCCAGACGTTTGTGCCCGCCATCCGCGTCGCCACCCAGATCCTCGGCGTCGTGGCCGGGAAGAGGACCGGCATGATCATCATCCAGAGCACCCAGCTCATCACCATCCTGGGCGGGCCGGTGGGCTACATGTAAGGCCCCCGAGACCGGTGGGTGGCCCTGTCGCTGACCTGAGACAGTCTTGTCGTGAACATCATCGCGGGAGAAGTTGTCCAGCCCGCACGGCGGACCGTCGTGTTCGGACAGCTTCAAGGGTGTATCATGCTGGGGCAGGGGATCGGCTATCTGGGTAGGAATACCCAATTCATGAGATGGCACATGACTGACCATTCGCAGCTGGCGGCATGATTGGCGACGCCATCAACATTAGAGCGCCATTCGACGTTGCTTTCGTTTCATTCATCATCGCGGGGATATATGCGCGGCTTGCGCTCCCTTATATATCCCCCGACTCCATGTCCGATGGCAAGAAGCCCGGCCAACAAGGCGTTTCGGGCTTCCTGGCGCCGTTGAAGATTCTTGTGCCACAGCGGGTACGACTCGGCAATGGCAAGGTCACGAAACACTACGGAGTGATATTCCTGTGCGCCGGCATCTTTCTTGGAGTTGTGAGTCCTCAATTCACGTGCAACACAAATCCTCCGATTGTTGCTGATGCAGATGTCAGCTCGCAACTGGCTATGCCCCTCTCCTCATCCAGATGTACGCCACTGCGGCATTCGACTTTGACCAGGCCGACAACGGCTGGCTCATGTCCGAGTTTGCCTTTATGCGGAGCCTCTTCCTCATATTCCTCTTCCCGCGCATAATCACCTGGGGGCGAAGGTTGACCCCATCGTCTGCGCCTCCCGCGGAACGATCTGATGCGGAGACTTCGGCGTTGCTGCCAACCGACCCTGGAAGCTTCGACGTGGCGGCAGGCGAACAGGTAGACGAAGAACCCGTGGAGCTTCTGAAGAATGACGCCGGGCGCGACGGCAGTCTCTTCGATCTTGTGTTTCTGCGATGGAGCCTTTTGGTGGACGGAGCACTCACAACCGTCGCGGCGTTTGCGACACGCCGATGGCACATATACCTTGGTAAGAAAGACCTCGTCACGCAACTGAAGTGCCTATTCTGACCTCAACAGCCGCGTTCCTCCTGCCCTTTGGGTCCGGATCTGCGCCTGCGGCAAAGGGGGTCATCACAGAGATGTGCGCGGAGTCTCAACGAGCGGATGCCCTGAACACGGTTACGCTCGTCGAAAACATTGCGAGGCTGGCGACTCAGGGCTTGTTCGGATTCGTGTTTGCTAGCCTGGCAGAGGTGGGCAAAGCATACGCCACGTTTTTCTGCAACGCGGTAAGCAAGGCATCCAATAGCATTGGTGAACACAACCTAATATTTGTCACAGGCCGTTGCTGTTATTGGAATGGGTGTGCTGCTGCTATCCAACTTCCCGCCTGCGGATAGCTCCCTCATTGATGAACATGAGGAAGACGCAGTTGATGAAAGCGAGGCCGCGCTATGACGACTTGACGATCTACCATGTATATTGGAGCATTGACAAGACTGTCTTATCCTTGCACAGCTTGGGGGGCACTTCAAAGATAGAGTTCCGATTGGACGCTTGTGAAAAACATGGAGTAGAGGATATTATCCTCCCAAGATAAGACTTGGTGATGAAACAAAAGCATTACAATATAAGAGAGCAATCACTCTGATTACTTGTGGCCTATAACGGAACCCTACATCAAGCCCAGTTGTCGTGCTTGTTTCTGAGCTTGCGTCTTCATTTCACGGGGACGTCACTTCAGTGGCACAAGTGCGTGGCATGAACTAGTTTCCTCTTGGGACGCCTTTCCTGAGTTACAAATCATGAGCCGCGTGAACTAGGGCCCCAGTCCACAACGACAAAAGAGTGGAAGCCGCCACAACTGGCCCGGCGCGCAACACCATTCGGATCCCGAGATCCCAACCCGCCCTCGTGACTTCCAGCACGAGTCCCTATATCACAAGGGCCCCCACTCAAAGAGCGACGCAGTTGAGCAGAGCAATGTTGATGAAGGCGCCCTGGACAAACGGTTACTTTCTGCACCAACGGGACATCAAGGGGGGACTTACAACGGGGGCATCCGTGTTGCAGCAGTAGGCGTTGTTGCAGTTGCCGCCGAGGACCTGCACGACGCAGTTGAGGAGGCCGCTGCAGCAGACCTGGCTCTGGCCGTTGTTCGAGCAGGGGGTGCGGGCCTGGACCTCGGCGGGCGCGGCGGTGGCAGTGGCAGCCAGGGCGACGATGGAGAGGGCGGCGGCGTACTTCATGTTGGCGGTGGGGTGAGTTGGACTCGTGGTTGTTGGATAAGTGAGAGATGGGTTGTAAGAAGGAATGTTGATGCTGGTTGTTGCTGATTGAGTTGACTGAGGTGGAATCGAGCTGTTTTATAGACGTTCAGGACGGGTGTTGCTGGCTGACCGCCAACTCATTGACAGGATCAAACAAGCCATCTTCTTGAGCTGGCGGAATCAGGATTCTCTTCGTCACCGGGGTGGATCGGCATCAATAGTCTTCTTTACCGGCTTCCCCGTCGAAGCCATCGTGGGTCCGGTCAGCCAGCCGTCAAGCCGACCTGACAGCATGAGCCGTTTCATGGAAACCCCCGTTGAGAGCCCGGCCAGGCCAAGCCGGAGGTGAGGTCCGTCGACTAACGGGATAGTCTCCTGCAGGAGGCTTTTCTGCAGGCTCCTCCGTTGTAGCTGTGTCGAGCGATACTCTTTCCTAGATCGGTTAGACGTGACCGCGACCCGGGCATGCATAGAGTATTTCTCCGTGAACTTCGCCACAAGAGCGTCTGTACGGAGCAGTGCACTAGCTCGGCCGCGTCGAGGAGTGGTAGTTGTTTTCGCGGCTCCGTCATGCTTATACGCTGCGTTCTACGGCTGTTCCGTCCTTCACGCCGTGTTACAGACGACGATGATCTCGCCCACACGGCCGGAGCATTGCCTGCAGAATCGTGTCTCGTCAGCTCGTGGAAACAGGCTTGGCAGGGGTGCCAATAAAGCATCCACACCCTGCGCGTCCCGTGAGGCTGACACGGGACGTCAGCAACACAGCGCCGAACCCAAGCCACCTGTTCATTAATATAGACCGACGAAAACGATTGGACGCGACGATCCGACGACTCCTTCCTTGTTGACATGTTGTTCGTAGCTGGCCAACGGAGGACGCCCCATCCAGGCTCTGCCGCCTGTGGCTGGCTTGATGCAGCGCGGGTGAAGATCCATCGGGCCCGCCTGGCCCGCGCCATCTGCCGATGGAGCGGGCTGACGTCTCCGGCCAAGTCTGGGGTTGGGGAACGGCGGGGTGCGGGATGGACGCCGTCTTGCTCGACAAAGCAAGCAAGATGCCAGGACCGTGATGTCACGACACACAACTCTGAACCCGTATCGCTATTGCTGAACAGATCACGCACTGACTGGAAAGGAGTATCATCCTGTCTTCTTCATCCTTGACTCTTCGACTCTGTTCCCCGCTGTCAACGTCCCGCTCTCAGGTCTCAGCCGTGTCTATCACCCATGTGGGAGCCACGGCTGCAACACCGCTAGCAATGCCCACCTCCCGAACGCACGGCATCGACGCCCGCCCGCCGCATCTCGCGATCCTTTCGACAAGCTTCGCGCGCAGGTCCTCCCGCAGGTGGCGAACACCCCACTACTGCGCGGTGAGCCACGCGCAGAGTTTATTGGCCCGGGGACCGGGCCCCTTGCCCGTGCCACTTCTCCTGCCGCTGTCAGCTAATACTTCGCGGCACAAGCCGTTCAAGTCACCGGTCTGGCATTAGCGAGGTGTGAAGCAGGTTTTAACCTGTTGGCCTTCGGCGGAGCCTAGAGTGGCAACGAAGAGGGAGAGTGGCAGTGGCAGCCTCACTCACGTGTCCTCCCCCCTGTGTCCGTCAAGCGGTTCCGGGGCTGCCCAGCCAGCTCGTCTTTGACAACTGGATTCAAGCCCAATATGCTTACAGCTACGTCATTTCCCCGACAACTGCTATGCTTGCAGTTGTTCGCAGAGTACGCCTCTTTCGCCACCCACATACACCGCGAGGTTCACCACCACTTCCGCCTCCCTCCCATCAGGCACACCGCCTAGCACTCTTGTTTATCCTCCCCCGGCCCCCACGATAGAAATACGAGCTGTTACAATTGGAAAAGGGGCTGTTGAAGCCACATTGGTCTGTGTTCTACTCATAGAGTCGTATTGCATTCATCAATTGCCACCGGCAACCTTCCGCCACTAGCATCCGTACCCACAAAGCCGCAACCCCCTTCAGACTATAAACCCTTATCCCGTGATGCTCTCACTCAGCTTCCAAAGCCTCTCTGCAAGCCTCAAACAAGTTGCATGAGCACGGACGTCCCAACTGCAGTCTTCCAAGTAAATTCCTGTTTTTTTGAGTGGACCATTGTCAGCCGCCGGTGAGGCCAGGAATATTGACAGCTGGGCAGGGGTTACCAGCAAAGTGTACGATCTAGAGAGGCTCAAAGGCGGCAAAGATGAAGTTGCTGCTCCACCAATGCTCTTTTAGTGACCTGTCAGAGCTGCAGCACGGTCATAAATTCCATGTCAGAAGAACTCATCATGTTACGCAGAAGGTCTGTTCCAAAAGCTGTTGTACTTAGCACAACAATCTAGATGGCAGCATTGCTCCGTCGCGTGGCTGGTCAGCAGTTGAAGAGTTCCTGGGGAAACACGCGCACGAATGGGCGCTTCGTCACACTTCTGCGCATCGCTGCACCGCACCTCTCCCAATGGCACCGGTCACAAACCAGATGCTCAACGCAAAGCGCGAAGCCCTTTGCGCAGGCCTGACTACATAACGGAAGTACTTCAGAGACGGCAACTCGTTCATAAAGCGCAGCCTTCGCCCTTCAGAATGGCAAGTCAACCCTTTTGCCGGCACCGTCCTCGTGCCCCGGTTTGGAATGGAGCGGATATTGAATGAAGCTGCTGCGATGCGGTTCGTCGCCGAGAAGACCAATATCCCAGTGCCTAAGCTACATGCTGCTTTGAGGATAACGAAGCCGCGTACCTTGTCATGGAATACCTCGAAGGCGTGACTATGAACGAGCTTAATCCTGGTGAGAGAAAGATTGTGGAGACGGAGCTGGAAGGTTTTCTAGAGACTCTGAGGGCGTTGAAGTCTGACTCATGGGGCGGTCCTTCTGGGATTGTAAGTTCTCGTGACCCTGCGGCTGGTTCTACTTCGCTGTGAGCTGACCCCATGCGTGTAGGTTATCCCACCGTACCGTGTCGTGGCTAGTACAGCCCGCCAAGAGTGGAAGATGAAACCGAGAGAGTCGGAGGACCTCGTCTTCTGCCACAATGACCTTTCCACACACAACGTCATTGTTGATCCAACCACGTTGAGGGTCAAGGCCGTCATCGACTGGGAATATGCAGGGTTTTATCCAATCGAGTTTGAAGGGTTATTCTTTCGACGTCCGGGGCCATCCGTCGCGCTAGAGGGAGAGGTGGACGATGAACATGAATTGGTGGAAATAATGTTGAAGAATGCAGTGATGTAGAGGTATGATTTCATTCAAATCGTTGCTGTGAGAATATACGAGAGAAATCGTGAGAGCCAATATCTGCTCATTGCGCCGTTGACGGGAAGCAGCTTCTCGGAGTGTATGTGATGGCGGAATACCTGTCAGTAGCTACTGTGGTGGAAACCATGAGCTGAGATGCCCCAGTTGCTTTGTTTCCAGACCCGGATATACAGAAATGACTCAAGGTAACTTGCCAGAAAGGCTAATTACAAGTGTTATCCTGGAACTTTGTATCTGGGAGGTCAGCCAGCAGGGGATCAACTGCCGGCAGTTGTTGAGACTACTGAACCCAGCTGGCCAATGATACGACGGGCATCTCATGACTGGAACGTAAGATAACTCCAAAACTCGAGTCCCCATTGTTTGAAGCTTAGTCACTTTGGGTAGCTTGTGGATGCGGCGCGATGAATGTAGTAGAATCTGGCATTTGGGGGGAATGTTCCTGACCCCTCATCCACCACCTACTACATCATTGCTCGTCATAACCGGTTTATCGCCACATCAAGCCGACCACGTGGGTGCGGTGACTTTGCCGCAGATCGCCCTCAACAAAATAAACTACCGGCTGGTACCGCCGGCATTCCCACCTGCCAAGATCGCAGATGCAAAGCCCCAGTCGACAACCACGTCTACAATGGAAAGAAACCGATACGTGCAACTCCGGCCTGCACCCTCGGAGGCCCGGGCCGAGCTGGACGGCATCCCGTCCCAGGAGCCTCTGGAGGCCAAGAGGCGTCGCGTGGGCGTCTCTGTCGCCTGCAACACTTGCCGGCGGAAGAAGATACGCGTGCGTTGTGTTTTTCAAAACTCGCTGGCCCCGTCTCTGCCGTGCGCTTCGCTGGCTTACACGGCTGCTCATAGTGCGATGGACAGCACCCGACCTGCTCGCAATGCCGCGAGCAGCACGCGCACTGCGAATACCGCGAAAAGTCGCCGCTGATGGATGAATCCAACAAGCTCCTGGTGGAGGTTGTCCGCATCCTCAACGACCTCCCGAGGACGGAGGTCATGCGCGTCCTGGGGACCATGAGGGGCGAGACCGACGCGTCCACGATTCTGTCCGCCCTGCGGGGCGGCATGGAGGCCAAGAAGCGGCCGTCTGACCTCTCGACGGCGGCTGCGATCATGGGAAGCGGGTTTGAGGCCCTGGAGCTGGAGGCGCAGAACCCGGTCGCGTATCCGAGCCTGCCCCCGCTTGATGCTGGCGCTTTCCGAAGCGACCCCTATCGGGGGCTGACCGAGTCCGCGGCCAGAAACTCGTCTCTGTCGTACGTTTCTCTCGGCAGTGTTATCCAACGCAGTACAAACTCAGACGCTGATGGTCGCCGCAGAAGCATACACCCGGCGAAGAGCATTCTCGGGACAACGGCAACTCGCCGCTATACCGTCGATGGCCCGTCCCGGGAGCGCGACGGAGCAAACTTGCCGACACTCTGCGACTCTCGCCTGCGCCTCTTGAACATCCGACACTGGACGACTGTCGATATAAGTAACGACGTCGCTGCTCGTTGTATTTCTCTGTACCTGGAGACCGACCATCCTCTCTTGGGGCACTTCGATCCTGACCTCTTCGTCCTGCATCTAACCGCACAGCGACACGAGTACTGCTCCTCGCTGCTCGTCAACGCTCTGCTGTGCTGGGCATGCGTACGCTGTCCACCAGAAACACCTGCCGTCGAGCCCCGCTGACCGACAAACAGCAAATGTACAGCGCCATTGATCCGCAAACCAACGCGCTGACGGCTCGCTTCTGCGCCGAGGCGGAGCGGCTCTGGGAGATGGAGCGCAGGACCAACTCGACGGTCAACATCGCCGCGGCCCAGTTCCTGAGCCTTGGCTATTTGGGCCAGGGCAGGGACCACGCTGTGCTGCGCTATCTGGAAGAGGCATGCAGCATGGGCATCGAAATGGGGCTGTTCGGCGTCGAGGACGGGGCTGCCGCGGCGAGGAATGCTAGGCTGACGGGAGAGCCACAACGAGCTCACATGTACGCGGCTTGGGGCGTGTTCAACTGGATAAGGTGAGTCTCCCCCGTTGCATCTGACAGCGTTCTGCAGTATGCTGACTCAAGGACCAAGCATGATGTCGCTGTTCTACCATCAGCCGGGCTTGCATTGCCCGAGATATCCGCCGCGACTCCCGATCCCCGAGTGCCACCGCAAGAACGAGACGGTCGGCTTGGACAGTCCCTGCATGACGCACCCGCCAACCCTGCCGGCATACATGGGAGGAACATTCCCGTATCTCTGCCAGTTCTGGCGCATCATGCACGAGGTGAGCCTGGTGTACTACTCCGACGGCAGGCCGCCGTCCGACGGCGGTACCACGCTCCGCTTCGCCGAGTTCAAGTTCCGGGAACTGCTCGCTTGGAGCAACAACCTTCCGCTGCATCTCTCGCGGAATGCCTCAAGCCCACACCACGTACAGATACTGCAGTGAGCTTCTTCGCTACTAGTCAGGACTGCCCTCGGCCCTTGACTGGTGATTCGGCTGCTGACGCGCGCGCACATAGCCTCTGGTTCCACGCCGCCGTGCTCGACATCTTCCGGCCCTGTGTCCAGGGCCTGTCGCAGAGCAAGCGCCGCCTCAAGACCTTTTCGAGCCCCGCCAGCTCCCCCGCCGCCGTGTGCGCGGCGTCGGTCTCCCAGCTGAAGCGCCTCATCATCAACTACCGCCTCAACTACCCGTCATCGACGTACACCATCTTGTGGCACCCGGCCCTGGTCTACGTCGCCAACGCAATGCTTCAGAACACAAAGGAGGAAGGGTGGTTCTATTACTTTTTGCTCTGCGTGTATGGATACGAAGGGCTGAGTCGGTCTTGGCGAGTCGCCGAGGCCATCTCCAAGGGCCTGCTGTCGATGACGCTGCGGAACGGCGATATATCGAGCCTCACGGCACGCAAGATCCTGCTGGACCTGCAGAGCAACAGCCTCGGTCGCATCCCGGGGAGGATTCGCGCGACGTTCATGGTCGACTTGGACCTATCGCTATCGGATCCCGGCTCGGCCACGGCGGAGAACCTCGCCGAGCGCTTTGAGGACAACGCGATGTTGCAGGACTATACCAATGTGTTGGATGGTGATGGGCTGATTTGAGGGTCAAATACAGCAGCCCATGGAGTTTGACAGGAATATCACATTGTGGGGCGTATTTTCTCATGTACCCATAGCCGCGTGCTCCCTGTATTCATCGCTCTATATACGCATTTTAGATGAACAGGAGCGTCGACACGTCACTAGATAGCAATGTTTTTGAACTCCTTGTAGCATGAGTCACTGACGTCCTCGTCCGTCCAGCCCACGCAATGCCAGCACTTCAGGAGACCCTTGGGGTCGTACCTCTTCTTGATCTTGAGCAGCTCCTCGTAATGGTGGCCAAAGTACTCCTCTTTCCAGTCCACGATGAAAGGGTTCGCCTCGTTCCTGTACGCGCCACCGCCGGGGGTAAGCTCCCTGATCGTCTCGGTCTGCTTCTGCATGCCCTTGACGATCTCGACGCGCTCCTCAAACGTGCTGTTCCACTGCCAGTAAGCGGGGTTGCCGTACTCCCAGAGCGAGGTATACCACGCCGGCTGGACGGATGTCGCCTTGCGCGAGCCGTTGTAGACGTAGGGGGAGACCACGGGGATATACGGCAGGCCGCCGCCTCGGACAAAGTCGCGCAGGTGAGACTTGTACTTGTCGCTGAGGTCGGCCCTGGTGAAGACATCGGTGGGGACCAGACGGGTGTTCAGGATGCTGAGGCCGCCAACGGCGAATGCGCCGCTCAACACGTACTTGTCGAAGAAGCTGTACCAAGTAGGCAGCACGGTGATATTAGCCGTGCCGCCGTGCTTCTCGACATACGACACAATCTTGGCCAGCGACTTGGTCGCCGCCTCCTGGGTGGTCATCTTCGGCGTGACGTGGACAAAGTAGTTGCCGTAGATGTGGCCGCCCCAGCCGTCTTCCGCCATGTCGACGGCCGTATCGACCAGAAGCTCCATGAAGCCCTTGACGGCTTCCTTGTCCTTTGCAGGAACCCCGACGGATGCCACGCCGAGGGCCATGGCCGGCTCGACGAGATGGGTCGAGTCGATGACGACGCCGAACGTGCCGCCGCCGCCGCCGCGCAAGGCCCAGAAGAGGTTGCGGTTCTGGCACTTGTTGGCGACGCGCACCTTGCCGTCCGGGGTGGCGACGGTGAACTGCAGCACGCGGTCGGCGCCGAGACCGTACACGTTGCTGAGGACGGAATGGCCGCCGTTCTGCACCCAGCCGCCGGAGAGCCCCACGGTGGGCGAGTAGCCGCAGAGGATCGTGACGCCCTTCTTGTCGGCAAACTCGTAGGCCTCGCCGCAGTTGACTCCGGCGCCGGTCGTGATGGCGTTGAAGGTCTCGTCGGAGGAGCACCCCTCGGGCACAAAGCCCTCATCGTGGTACAGCGACCTCAGGTTGCGGGTCCACAGGAGCAGCGCGCCCTTCTGGCTGTTGTCCTCCATGAAGCTATGGCCGCTGTTCTTGATGGCCAGCTTTCTGCCCGACAGCCTGGCATACTTGAAGGCCTGGACGGCGTCGTTGGCCTCACGGACCTCGACGTAGTATGAAGGGACGTTTCCCTGCTTGCAGTCGACGTTCTCCGTGGCGCGTCCGTTGCCGGGGTTCTTGGTGTCCAGGAGGCACTTGTCCGCAGAGGTCTTGTCCGAGGCGCAGATGGAAGACTGCTCGTACATGTACGCGCCGGGGAACTGGTTCCGGTATGTCGGCGACGAGTAGTTGGCCTGGCGCTCGGCGCAGAGGCCGTCGTCTCGCCCGACATGCTTGCCCTCGTATATGGAAAAGCAGGGCTTCGCGAAAGGCTCGTTGACATACACGCGTCCGCCGAGACTGTCGTTCAGTGCCCGCATGTACTGCTCTTGAGAAGGGACGGGATAGGTGCCAGCTGCCAGGGAGGCAAACACGCCGTAAAGAAGCATGAGGCGTTTCGGCGCCATGGTGTCGCTGGGGTTAGGGACTGACTGGCGACTGTGGCTGTCTCAGAAGGCGGTCTCGAAATGAAGCAGGATCTGGGGTTGAGTTACATCCATCCACACGAAGAATGATTAGATGGAAAGTCTCACCCAGGGCACCCGCCTGCAGAGGCCGCCACCGAACCGTTTATGTATTTGCCATCAACCATGAAGATGCGGACTCGGCGGGTCGACTTTCCTCGCAGACTGGAGTCTCTCGAGACTATTGGCGCTCACATCGGATTTGGGAATAAGAACAACGGGAAATGACCGGTGGTGGAGCTCAGGCTATGGGCTGACACTGACAGTAGCTTCAAAGGGCGAAGCCGACACTAACGAGGCCCACTCCGGTTTCCATATATTAGCATAGGGACTACTCTCCAACTGTCCCATTCTTTCCGTTGAGTCTTTCATACCGATATAGACACAAACAAGGTCGCTGACATACTCTTGTTTTAAAACAATTCCAGAAAAGTCTGCAGTTCGGCCCACAGCGGCCGATATGGCTGTATTCGCATGCATGTAACGCTCATGGAATTGAAGCAGGGATCAAACACCATCCTACCCTGCGGGATGGTATTTGCCGCTGCAGATTGCTGCGCCGCAACCTGGCAGCCACCACGCAGAGGCGCTGACCAACACTCAATGCCAATCCAGGGACAGTCGTTCTCATCCCCGCTGTCAGGCAGGAAAGCTGAGCTCGCTTGTTGCGCACGCTGATTCGCTTTTGGAAGGTGGTTTCTCTAGTCTATAGGACGCCTCACACCAGACAACTAGAGTTGTTGCGGGGTTAGTCCGAACATTACCTTTACTTTACTCCGTACGAGTATGTCGAGTTTGCATTCCTCTTTATGGTTCCTGTTTCACATAAGACGACCTCGTTAATAACGGCGGCTTCTCACCATGTTCTAAAGCAGAGTCAGCTACATGCATGTGGCGACGAGCGGCCAGAGGTACTGTTGGGACCCCCGCTTGTACAATGACGATACATGTCGGGGTATGTACGCCTGCAACCTCATACAGGCCTTCAAGCCACCTGTAACTCGGCCGCGTGGCCGGGGCTTTGATTCCTCACGCCAGAAACTTCCATATTACCATGTTGGGAGCCCCCGGCAGCGGCGTAGCCACGTCCCAGACTACTGCAAATGCAGCTAGCATGGCACAAGTACTCATATACTCTGTAATTGGCAAGCCCAATCCTTTCGGAGTACAGCTCCCCGCAAGCAAAGGGGCCTGGGTTCTAGCCCTTTGACTGAGGGTCTTTTTGTCTAATAACGCCGGCCTGGCATGCTAGCTGCACCTCCGGCTTCCTATGGGAAATTCGCGCCGCGGCTACTCCGTACCGAGCAAAGAATCATGGTGCTTGGTCGATTTGCGCTCAACACCAGCCGTCGTCTTTATCGCCAGTTCACTTTACGTAAATAGAGCAGGGCAGCAGGGTTGTCCCTCGAGCGCTTCTCTCGCAAACACAGCCCTTCCTGTGTCTTCTGTTGCAGATATTCTCGCCGCCAGGCCTGGCGCAATGGGCAGCGACTTTCCAGAGTCGGAGGAGGCGGCGTATTGGAGAAGGGTCACCACCGCCGTCCCGTTAACATTCACTATCCTCGCGACCATCGCTTACATGCTGCGGGTATACGCCACCCGAAAGGTCTCGTCAAAAATCAGGGCGGAGGATGTCTTGATGGGATGCGCCGTGGTGCTCATGTGGGGAGACACGGCGTCCGTTCTCTTGAGTCAGTCGCGATACCTCGGTGCTTGTACGTGCGAGGCGACGCAAGGAGATGGCTAACTGGGACTTATAGAGGCATTGAACGGCGTCGGAGTCCCTGATAACCTGTTGCCACATTACAGGCAGGTTCGATTCAAGCTGGTATGTCACAATACGAGGGAGCAAGTCAATACTTGCGGTAGCTGACACTTCGGTCCTTCCTAGGGCTCATGGCTCGTCATCAAGTTTTGGTCCAGCTCGATGATATGCGCCAAACTCTCCATCATTCTCTTCCTACGGCGCGTTATCGGGGTCAGAAAGGCAGTTCGCGTGGCCCTGGACATCATGGCGGTGGCCGTCGTCATATGGGGCCTCTCTAACTTCTTTTATACCATCTTCTTCTGCAAACCTGTTGCCTACTATTGGGACCGAACGATCCCAGGCGGTTGGTGTGTCGACAACGACGTATACATGATCGAAAGCAAGCTGATTGCCTCGTTTGCCGTGGTAATGGACGTCATCATCCTCCTCATCCCGATGCCGACCGTTTGGAACCTGCAGATTAAGACGACGAAAAAGGTGGCAATCAGCTCCATCCTCGGCGTCGGTGTCGTGTACGTTTCCTTGGTTTGATTATTTGGCCGCTTTTCTCACATTCTATTAGTGTCTGCGTCTTCAGTCTTCTCCGCGCCGTGCAGTTTGGGTACTTTGACACGGCGAATCTATCCAGTAAGTCAGCCCCAAACCCTCTGACTCGGTATCAGTGCATCTGGTCCGAGCGTGAGAGCATTTCCGTACTGACAGATGGTAGCATCGAGCAACTTGGAAGGCTTGTGGACCCTGCTCGAGAACAACTTTACGGTCTTGTGCGGCAGCATGCCTCATCTCGGGCCTCTGTTCAAGAAGGTCTTGGGCGACAGCGTTACGAGCGGGAAAGCCGGCCAATACTACCGCTCGTACGACGGATCCAAAAGTGGCAGAGCGTGGGGTTTTCACCCAATGAACGACATCAGGACATCCGTGAGCGGCTTGCACGGCAAACGGGGACAGCAGAGCGAGCAGAAGCAGAAGCAAAACTCTTCAGAGATTGAGCTGAGGGGGATCGAGGTCCACACGACAATCAACCAAGAAGTGTCGAGGGATGTCGATTCGGACAGGTCACGGTAGTTTGTGTTTGGAGTTTGTTGGTTCCGTGGCTTCAACTCATGTGGCTGGCAAGATGGACTAGATACTGCGGTCCGTGGTTGTGGTGTCGATCGTCTCGCTGAAGCTGCCGCTGGTCGGGCAGGCGTTTGTGTTAATCAAAGAAATTGTATACACATCTCGAGACCCAACGGCATTGCGGCTGATGATTGAGACAAGAATGGTGATTTGAACAACTAAATCGACTTCTTCCCCGACATGGAGTATGAAGATATGGAAACCTTTACTGCAACCCTTCTTGGTGTCTTTCCAAGTTTTAATGGCTACTGGAGCTAGGTTAGACTTGAGATGAAGATACTAAATATTAAAAATACATATACTAGTACGGAATAGGTACCTCGATAACGGTTCTTCATTCTTGGCATGCCCAGTCTCCGGTAACTCGATCATTAAGCGATCGGCAATGGCCCGAGGGGAATTGCCGCATCGAGTAAGAGGCGCCGACCCCGCCGTCATCGCGATGCATTAGCCGTGGAGCTGCCCCGCGGATGGGCTCATCGGCAAATGCCCCTCCTGACATGCTCCGGCGTTGAACCCTGGCCATAAACTCTCCTCTCGTCGAGCAGAAGCGTCCAAGGGCGCATCCTCAAGCACACGCGAAGAAGACACGATGGCATCGTCCGCATTCTCGCTCCAGGGCCAGACGGCCCTCGTCACGGGCTGCACCCGTGGCATCGGCCAGGCCGTCGCCGTGGGCCTCGCCGAGGCCGGGGCGGACATCATCCTCGTCCAGGTACGGCCTCCCGCGACGCGTGGGCGAACCTGACAGACAGCCGCTGACCCGTGGCAGCGCGACGCCAGCAGCACGGCCACCAAGGAGGCCGTCGAGGGGCTCGGCCGCAAGGCGTGGATCTACACGGCCGACATGGCCAGCCCGGCGCAGGTCGCGGCCCTGACGCCCAAGGTGCTCGCCGACGGCCACGAGGTCCGCATCCTCGTCACCTGCGCCGGCATCCAGCGGCGGCACCCGTGCGAGGAGTTTCCCGACAGCGACTTCAACGACGTACGTCCCGGCCCCGGCCCCGTTCCCGTCTTGTCCGGCTCGCGTGGCGACGACTAACAGCGAGAGGCGCAGGTCATCCAGGTCAACCTCAACGCCGTCTTCGCCCTCAACCGCGACCTCGGCGCGCACATGCTCTCGCTGCCGCCGTCGCCGACCACCGCCCGCCGCGGCAGCATCATCAACTTCGCCTCGCTGCTGACCTTCCAGGGCGGCCTCACGGTGCCCGCGTACGCGGCGTCCAAGGGCGCCGTCGGCCAGCTGACCAAGAGCTTCGCCAACGAGTGGACCGCGCGCGGCGTCACCGTCAACGCCATCGCCCCCGGGTACATCGAGACGGAGATGAACACGGCGCTGCTCGCCAACCCGGAGCGCCTGGCGAGCATCAGCGCGCGCATCCCCGCCGGCCGCTGGGGGTCGCCCGAGGACTTCAAGGGCACGGCCGTGTATCTCGCGAGCAGGGCGAGCGGCTACGTGAGCGGGCATACCCTGGTGGTCGATGGCGGGTGGATGGGCAGGTGAGGTGAGATGTCATGGATGGAGTAGACCGGTCTGGCGCAGGTTTGAGTATAAGCCAAAGAATCCAAAGTAAACAGAACATGAACGAGTAACCCTGCCATGACCAACTCTCACATCCCCCAACGCCACGGCCTGCCTGCACCGTGGCCTCGCACCGCATGCCAGAACCCAACAGAGCATCCGCTTTGCGTGCGGAAAGCCACCTCACCTCACACCTCCCGCCTCGCGCGGACAACCCGCTTCCGGGCCAGCGTCCACGTCCCAGCCGGCCCCATGACCGTCGTGACCTTGCTGCTATGGAGTCGCACGACGTTGCGGCTCGCCGGCGACCGCCTCGACACGGCCCTGTCTTCGCCTTTAGCGTTGCCATCGTCCAAGCCAGCCAGGTTGCGGGCTGTGTTTGAAAACTCACTCAGCCTGCAGGGCCGCGATGCGG
The DNA here is from genome assembly GCA_024340025.1 of Tolypocladium tundrense. NCBI lineage: Eukaryota > Fungi > Ascomycota > Sordariomycetes > Hypocreales > Ophiocordycipitaceae > Tolypocladium > Tolypocladium tundrense. The sequence goes on along the minus strand of JALHBX010000410.1, from coordinate 5,632 downwards.
ACTCGCGTCAGCAGCGGGTGCAGCTCGTCGAGCATCATGGTTCGAAGGGCGCCGCTGGACGTTCTCAGTCTTCGTCCCCGCGATGACTTCAAGACGGCGATGAGCAGTTGTAAGATTCAAGTAACTTCTCGTGAGCAGACAATCTCCCAAGGTCGAGGCAGAAAGCGCAACATTCGACCGCCCCCGCCTCACGCAGCGACGGCACCAGCATCGGCACCACCGCAATCACATGCTTCCCGTCCGGATAGCCATTCCTCTCACTCTGCACTGCAACTGCAAGTCCACAAAGTCCACTGCAGCGGTCACGAGCGGGCCTGCTGCAACGGGCGCGCTCCGGGACAGGGCGGAGTCTGGGGTAGCGACGCCGTCCGCAGACGTGCATGCGCCCAATAGGCAGCTGCATGAGCGGCCGACGTGCGTGTAAAATGACAGCTAGAAACTCGGCCGATCGTAAGCGAGGTTCTGGCCTTTATTTAGGCCTTGCCCGTGCTGTGTTGCGTCGGCTCGTCCCGTCTCGTCAAGTTGCGGCCCGTCCGTTGTTGCACGTAGCACCGTCCTCGATGGCAACAACATCAGTATCGGAATCGAAACGGCGACCACGGTGTAAACAGTTCTATTGCGTACTCGGCGACCGCGCCTGAGCCCTCTAACAAATCCAACTCTAGATCCTGCTACCTGCGCCGTGTCAACCCGAGAACCCCAGCATCAGCTCCATGCAAGGCAGGAATGATGCTCAAAGACGCACAAACAAGCTGGCGATCTTTCCAAAAAGAAAGCAAGCCACAAAACATTACGGACCACCCATGATCCAACGCGGTGTATGCGGCGACAGGGGAGAAACGGGCCTATTGGGGCTTACTCTTGCTGCCCTGGTAGTAGTGCGCCATCTGCAGGCCGGCGCGCCGGAAGCCGCACTTGACGTAGAAGCCCTCGTTGGCGTCGCTGCAGTCGAGGATGCTCTTATAACAGCCGATGCGCTCGGCGACGAAGTCGAGGGCCTGGATGAGGCGCAGGCCCAGCTTCTTGCCCTGCTGGCTCTTGGAGACGGCAATGTCTTCGATGTGCCCGACGGCGCCGAGGTTGTGGATGCTGCAGAGCAGGGGCGCGTCAGCGTCGGTCCAGCATCGAGGCCATCGCCAGGCGAGTGCACGAGGAGGGAGAGGAAGCATACAACTTGCGCTCGACTATCAGCGCCCCCGTGGCGACCACAACCGCCTCCTCGTCCTCGATGACGACGATGTAGTACCCCTCCTGCTTCTCCATGCGCTCGTACTGGCCCTCGAACTCGTCGCGCGTGATGTCGCCGACCGTCGTCAGCACCCGCAGGCAGTCGAGGAAGCCGCTGTCAAAGTCGGCCTTGAGCAGCGCGCGCAGCTTGTAGCCCTTGGGCAGCGCGGCCTTGACCTCGGGCGAGAGGAGGGCGGACGAGAAGAGGCCCTCTTCGACGGCCATTGCGGCGTGGGGAGGACGGGGTGGCGAGGTGTTCCAGCTGGGCAGACGACGGGGGACGGGGGAGGCTGGCGCCGGCGGCGAGGGGCAATGGCGCGTCGTGGATTGGCGGCTCGAGATTGATTACCGTAGGCGATGGGCGGGAGGGAGAGAGGAGAGGACGAGGAGGTGGACGCGATGGACGTGGGACGGAGAGGAAGAAGAAGCAGAAACAGCCGCAATCAACCAATTGATGGATCTCGGCAGCTGAGGTACGAGGCTGAGGCCCGGATCGGGCCCTTGCGTCAGGTCTCGCTCCCAGCTCCCAGGGGGTCGGTTGCTGTGGGCATGCCCCTGAACCAGCCGCATGCGGTGGCCGTTGTACCATGAGCTGCGCCACAGCCACCGACCGGACTGGCCACTCGCAGCGCAGCGGGCTCGCCGGACAGGCAAGCAAACAGGGTCGGCTCGGTGTGGCTGATGCCGTGCTGCTCGTGTTTATATTTGGAAACGGGCCCTGGCGCATTGACGCCGCTGGCTTTTCGCTTTCCTCCCACGTTGCTCAGCCAGGATGGGGGTTTGCCAGCCAGAGATGAGAGTTTGGCGTCTCGGTCGGTGGCTGGTGGACATTCAAGGACGTTGCAACGGGCAAATCCGAGGACGGGATGCACGGTCGGCTCCCGTCACTTACACGTCTGCAACAGACGCCCTACAGCCTCCCCGTTCTGAATATTCGTCCAGCACCGCAACCCAGCTCAAGATAAAGGGCCGGAGCCGTCTCCATTGTTCTACAAACCAGCCAAAGAACGCGCTCGTCAATCGCCCAGGCACGATGGTCGATTGCCGAGCGTGGCTCCGCGACTCCCCGGCAGCCCCCCATTCGTCATTCCTGTCCCGACGAGACACAATCACATGCAAGCACTTACAGCATCTGTGTTGTTGACGTCGTCCCGCAGTCCGGTCGCCACCAGAACCATGGCATGCCGTACAAGATCCTCGCGCGCCTTTGCACGTCCGTGTTTTCAATCTTCATCGCCGAGGTGAAGTTGCTGCACCTTGCGCTCGCTTCGTAGAATGCTTCGCCCCCCCGAAACACCATCACCGAAGCACCCTCGACCGCAACCACCACGCCGACCATGCCCGGAGGCGCTCCGGCCGCCCATCGCCCCGGGCCGACCCTCCTCCCCGCGCCCGTCGCCCACGCCGTCAGCCTCGCCACGCGCTCGACGGGCCTCGCCATCCGCGTCGGCGCCCTCGTCGGCACCTACGGCCTCGACGCGGCGCGCTTCACCACCCTCTCGGGGCTGGAGCTCGCGCGCGGCGTCGTCGAGGGCGTGCTGAGCCGCGCCGCGCGCGACGCCCTCGCCCAGTCCGACTCGCCGCTCGCCGCCGCCGACGCCGAGACGCTGCTGGAGCGCAGCCTCGAGGGCCTGCACTACGCCGTCTCGCGCGCCGTCTTCTGGACCGCCGCGGGCTTCCGCCTGACGGGCACGGCGCTGGCCGCCGCGTCCGGGGCCTCGCGGCTGGCGCTGTCGTCGCTCGACCAGCTCTTCGGCTCGACCGACTCGTCGCGCGCCGTGGCCAGCATCGTCACGCTCGTGCGCCGCGAGTTCAACAACCCGGCCACGGGCGCGTGCCGCGAGAGGGTCGGCGTCGTGGACCTCGTCCTCGCGCTGGCCGCGCTGGCGTACCTCCAGCAGGCCTGTCGGCGCTCGCCCGCCGAGGAGCAGCGCCGGCGGGCGTACGAGGAGGTCATCTGGGACGTCGTCGTCCTCGACGATGGCGAACGCGTCGACGTCCAGGACGCCGGCGACGCCCCGTTGTCGCCTTCGGCGGTTGTTGGGCCGGGACACGACCGACGCGGCGTGGAGGATGACGAGGCCGTCCTGGCGCGCATGAAGAGCCAGATCGTCTCGTCGCTGGCCCCCGGGACGACCGTGTCCATCTCCAACTCTGTGTCCTCGGTCCAGACGATTACCGTCGACGTCGAGGGGCCGGACCTGCCGTCGCTCCCTACGCCCCCGGGGGCCGAGATTATCGAGACGCGGGGGCCGTCGTCCGCTTCCGCAGATCGCCGATCGTGGACGCCCCGTGGGCAGGCTGGGGAGTCTTCGTATCGAGTGGTCTACAGGATCGAGCGAGACAAGCTGCGGTCGACGTCGTTCCGTTTCGAAGACGAGGGATCTGGGCCGGCGGTGGTGGAGTTGGCCGACGAGCACGCATCCGCTCCCTACGATGGCCCTCCCGCGTTTAGTCATTCCTCGCCTGCTTCGCTGTCCAAGCTCGTCCCCGGCGAGGAGAGTCCTGTGTGGGAGAGCCCTCCAAGCTCGTCCCCTTCCACCCCTAGCACGCCCACAATCACAATGTCTCGTGCGGCCGACGCCGATGGCAGCAGCAAAGCCCGACGATCCTCACAGCCAGCCCGCCAGTTGCCCTCGGAGCCCGCGGCAAACCAAAAGAAGCAGCGCTCGCCACTCACAGGAACAAGCTCGCGCGACAACGTGCGCCCAGTTTCAGACTCGGCCAAGCGATCCCTGCCCAAGAAGAAGGGAGAGTCCGCCTTGCCGTCGAAGGCCACCGACAAGAGAAGCGGCCTGAAGCAGGTCCTCAAGGGCGGCGGCCAGTCCCTCTCCAACATCTGGAGCAAGGAGTCGACGTCGCCCGAGGCCAGCCGTGCCCCCAGCAAGCCCAAGCCGCAGTGGAAGACCCCGAGCACCAGCGGCAACCCCCCAGGCCCAGGGGCTGGCAAGCCAAAGCCCTCTGTTCCGCGGAACCAGAACCAGCAGATGCAGCACGGCCTGGCCGCCCGACGGTCTCTTCAGACTCCTGAACCACTGCCGCGGAGCAGCTCGCGTGCCAGCTACGTGTCCATCCACGAGCGCCGACGCGACTCCGTCGTGTCCCAGACGGACGCCTACTCGATACACTCCAACGGGGAGATGCGGCCGGCCTCGCCGACGATTGTGCGCACCGACTACTCCACGCAGGAGGCGACGATGCGGCCGCGCAGCGAAGTCTACTCGGCTGCGTCTGTGCCTCCTTCGCCGCACCGGGGCCATCGCCGGTCCACGTCGTACGCCCCCAGCCTCTACAGCCTCGCGACCAACGACTCCCAGTCCTCGCTCGTCCTGTCGTCGTACTACCAGAAGAGCGCGTACAACGCGTCGGGAGCCCTCGGCACCCTCCGCCGCGAGGGCTTCGTCGACGGCACATTCCCCGCCGGCCACCTGCTGCCCAACATCGCCCGGTACATGCGCTTCTCCTCGGCGTGCTACGGCTCGCACTTCCTCAAGTTCATGGGCATCTCGACGGACCCGCCCGCGCTCGGCGTCTGGGACGGCACGCACCACGACGTGCGCCACTTCGCGCACCACACGGCGTCGGCGGCGGGCAACATCCTGCTCGCGTCCTTTGTCGACCCCCAGGGCGGCGCCGACGCGTCCGGCGCCACGGGCACCGGCGTGCCCCTGGTGCACTACATCTCGCTCGACCACGAGGCCAAGGCCGTGGTGCTGGCCTGCCGCGGCACGCTGGGCTTCGAGGACGTCATGGCCGACATGGCCTGCGAGTACGACGACATGCCCTGGCGCGGCCGCCGGTACAAGGTGCACAAGGGCATCCACGCCTCGGCGCGCCGGCTGCTGTACGGCGACGACGGCCGCGTGCTCGTCACCATCAAGGAGGCGCTGCGCGAGTTCCCCGACTACGGCCTCGTGCTGTGCGGCCACTCGCTGGGCGGCGCCGTGACCTCCCTGCTGGGCGTGATGCTCGCGCAGCCGAACCCGGACGGGCCCGGCTTCGTCATCTCCGCCGAGCCCCACGTCCGGCTGCTGCGGCCCGCCGCCGCCGCCGCCGCCGACCCGGACCCGGACCCGGACGCTCGCTCCGGCGACATCCGCCTCCCCTCCGGCCGCCGCATCCACGTCTACGCCTACGGCCCGCCAGGCGTCATGTCGCCTCCGCTGCGCAAAATCACCCGCGGCCTCATCACCAGCGTCGTCCACGGCAACGACCTCGTGCCGCACCTCTCGCTCGGCCTGCTGCACGACCTGCAGGCCCTCGCCCTCGCCTTCAAGACCGACGACGGCAGCGGCACCCGCGCCGAGATCCGCGCGCGCATGTGGCTCGCCCTGCAGGCCGGCCTCGCGGACAAGTGGCACCCGCAGGGACAGCCGCGCCCGTCGGCCGCGCCGCCGCCGCCGTC
>JALHBX010000409.1:0-25949 GCA_024340025.1 Tolypocladium tundrense | reverse complement strand
CGGCCCCGGCCGCCGCCGACCCGGCCGCCAAGTACAGCGACGGCTGCTGCCCGGCCGACGGCTGCGCCCACGCCTGCCTCCCGGGCCGGTACCGCGGCGAGACGACCACGGCCCGCGCCGACGAGCTCGCCCGCGCGGCCGTCGACTCGGTGCGCGAGCAGCAGCAGCAGCAACAGCAGCAACAACAGCAGCAGCAGGGCAGCCAGAGCAGGCGTCCCAGCCCGCTCGGCGTGCGCAGCGACGCGCACGACGTGCCGCAGAGCAGGGCCGTCGGCATGGCGCGCGAGGCGCTCAACACGGCCGGCGGCATCCTGAGCTCCAGCCCCGGCCGGGCGTCGGGCGAGCGCGAGCGCAGGAAGAGCGTCAAGTTTGCGCGGACGGACCGGGGGTGATGCGAGAGAAAGGGGGGAGGGGGTAAGGGGGGTGTTTTGCAGCATGGAGTTTCAGGGGGACCGACCGTCTGGGGTCGTGTACGCTACGGAGTCTCGTGGAATTCTTCGCATCGTTTGCTTTGCTTTCATGTACCGCTACAGACGTGAATACACTGGCGGCGCGCGCCGGGTATCTAGGAACCAACCGCTTCTTCGCTGTCCTCGTAAATCATGCGCAGCCCGTAGACGCCCACCAGCGCAGCCCGTAGACGCTCACCCGGCCATGTTCTCCCTCAACCCCTTCGTCCGCAGCGTGAACCTCGCCTCCCCCTCCCCAAACGGCAGCCCGACACCGCTGTCCTCGCCCCAGCCGCCCCCGTCCCCAGGCCCCTTGGCGAGCGCGCCGCGCAGCGCCTCGCCGTGGGCGTTGGCGGCCTCGCTGTCCACGCTCCCGCGACGGCTCCCCGCGGCGCTGCTGCTGCTCTCGCCGTCGACGGCGGGCAGCGGCGACGCCATGCGGCCCTTGAGGCGCCCCGCCCAGAGGCCGCGCACGCCGCCCTTCTTGCGCTCGGGCACCTGGTCGGTGCCGGCGCTGCACACGTAGAGGAGGTACTTGAGGTTGGGCAGCGAGTGGCGGATGTCGACGACCTTGAGGCCCTGCGAGGCGCAGAGGGCCTCGATGTCCTTGTTGAGCAGGAACCAGCCGTACTCGAAGCGCCACTGGCCGATGGTCGAGCCGCCGCGCGGGAGGTGGAGCGGGAATTCGCGTCGCGGGGGCAGGTTGTCCGGCAGGTGGGAGATGTCGTCGCGCACGGCGGAGCGCGAGCCGTACGAGTACAGGGGGTACGGCAGCGGGTGGGAGAGGTAGAACTGCAGGTTTCGCGTGAGCAGGGTGGCGAGCCCCAGCGCGGCGGAGAGCACGTCCTCGTTGATCGCCCGCGCGGTCGCGGCGTCGTAGGTCGAGTTCGGCAGTGGCAGGCCGCAGATCTGAAAGGAGAGTGGCGGCGCGTTGGGTATCGGCGTAATGGGGAGCATGTCGGACAGCTCCGAGCATATGCGCCGCCGCTGTCCGCGTATCTGCTGCTCCGTCCTCTCCGCCAGCTCCCTCGAGGCCTCGAGCTTCTCGCGGTTGTTTGCGATGTCCTCCTCAGCTATGGCCTGCACCTCCTGGCCCTCGGCGATTGCGGCGCGTCTGCTGCGAAGCGACTCCCGCAGCTCGTCCCGTCGTTTCTCGGCCATTCGGTTCGCGCGCCGTTGTGTTGCCACGTACTTTTCCGCCAGCGTGACCCCCTCTATAGCCGTGTCGGCGGCGCTGGGCGGACATTGCGCGAGTATCGTGTTGATCTCGGACATGATCTTTTGCTGCGTGTCCATGGCGTCCTGTATGGAGCTCTCGAGGTTGGCCAGCTTCATCAACGCGTTGTACGATGACGTCGCAACCGCCGGGGCCTGTTTCGGCTCGGCCGCCTTGGTGGGAAAGTCGAGCGAGTAGACGCCGTCTTCGAGGTGGAATATCAGCGCATTGGGAGGGAAGCGCCTGTCCATGAGCGTGCCGATGAACTTGAGCTGTCGAAGGTCCACGAGTTCCTCGAGGAGAAAGACCCAGGCGGTCTGGTTGGGCCGCCTCGACCAGATGCGGATGGTCAGGGAACATGATCTGGCGACCGACGCGTCTTCGGTAGCGAGATCAAAGAATTGAAAGTTGAAATTCTGCGTCCAGTTAGAGAATTCGGCCATGAGACGTTAATCGTCAGCAACCACGCACCGCCGACCTCTCGCGCACCTCGCTGACGTAGACGGGCGCCGCGTCCCGCCCTACGTGCAGCGAGAAGAAGACATCGCCCACGGAGCCGTCCACCAGCGTCTCGAGCTTCTTCTGCCTCGATGTCGGGGTCGCGTGGGCCAGGCTCAGGCTCGTCCGCCGCGGCTGCTGCTTGGGGCGCCGCTTATCTGCCCGCAGGCTGTCCGAGGACCGCGACGCGTGCAGCGACGGGCCCGCCTCGCTCAGGACGCCGAGCTTGCCGGGGCTGTGGACGAGGGCGGCGTCGTCGGTGGTGCGCAGGTGGGTGGGCGCAAAGGAGAGGTTGCGCAGCGAGAGGCCCTTTAGGTGGCGCAGCTTGCGGTTCTGCGCGAGGAGACGCGGGCGGCGAGGCTCGGCGAGGGAGGACATGATGCGGGCATGCTCGGATGACGCTGGCGATGCGCGTTGGCTCGAGCATATCAGGGGAGGCGTTCGAGGGTGAGCGAGCTCGAGGTCTGGGCCAAGGTTGCGGGGGAAGCCATGCGGTGGCGGGGAGCTATTCCATGGATGCAGAATGGCGATGCTCCTAATATTACTGAAGTTGGCGAGCTCCTATGGAGGAGGAGTGGTCATGGGGGAGCTTGGGAGCTTGGAGTTGTAGTGGATCCGCATACAGCGATATTTGCTATATGCATACGAAGTACGCTTCCAGACGAAGGGCCGCATCAAAATCTCCCAATACTCTGCAATCTGCTACAGCTCCTGGGTTTCTTACGATTCACTAATCGTTCAATTGTCATTGCGGTCGTGAAAGACGCAATGTAGTCTGTCTAGAACGCTGCAGTATTCAGAACGCTGCAGCTAGTAGCCAACACCATAGGCTAGTCCTCATTGCTCAGGCTCTATGACCTTGCGTTTGGGTTCGTAGTGAGGTTCCTAGGTAGCCTGGGGATGATGTCCCTCAGCTTGATGCTCCCGGAGGGCCAGGACTCCCACCCGTGGCTGCCAGGCGGCGGAGCCACGCCGGTGCCGTCGCCCAGGGGCCACACGACCGTCTTGATGTCGTCGTCGGGGTCGGCGACGACAATCTCCAGCGGATACTCGTAGTCTGCAATCTCTCCTGCCTCCAAGACAAGGTCTGCGCCGCGGGCGAGGGTGAGGGTGCCTTTCTCCAGCGCGTAGTAGCGCGGCTCGTTGGCAAACCGCCGCATATCCTCCTCGACGTCTGCGTCGGCTTCGAGGTGAAACGGCGCCGCGTCCCACCGGACGGAGACGACGTCGGTGTGTTGCACGTAGCGCTGCTCGTCCCGCCTGTGCAAGATGAGCGGGTCGGAGCCAGAGATAATATCGTCCAGGCTGGGCCTCTGCTTGAAGAGGTTCACGAGCGGCAGGAAGAGGTCGAGGCTCTGGAGCTCGTCTGCCGTCTTCCAGAACCATTCCGGGCACTTGGTCGGTTCCATGGCCTGGGGGGTATTAGCAAGGGGTTCATGCTCTCCGCGTTCTGTGACTCGCCTTTGGCACGGCCTCGGGGTCCTTGAGCTCGCAAAAGATGAACCAGGTGATGTAGTGCTTTGCCTCCTTCTCAAACACGTCGTAGGTCGTGGCGACGACGCGGCGGCCGACGACATCGAGGTCCGTCTCCTCCTTGGTCTCGCGTGCGGCGCAGCTCAGCAGACCCTCCTTGTGTTCGAGGTGGCCGCCGGGCAGCTGCCATGATCCTATCCAGGCGTCAGGGTACTGCGGCTTGGCGGCTCATGCAACTTACCTGCGCCGTGGCTACCAAAGCGCTGGCCGGCGAGGATCTTGCCCTCGCGGTTGAGGATGATGGCTGAGGTGCCGAAGCGTGGGGGCGTGTCTACAGGCGCCTTGGGGGCCATGATTGTTGGTAAATGTGTGTGTGGGTGAGTGTGAGTGTGTGATGTATGTGAGTGTGTGAGAGTGTATGAGTGTGTGTGAGGGTGTATGTGTATGGTATGAGGATCGCAGTATCGAATGCAGGTCTTATATAAAGATGAAGCGCTGGATGTCGACAAAGCCGGTTAGGTGGCTTATAATACCAGGTTTGCTGCACTGGTGGGTCGCCTTGGGAACACCTGACAGACACCCAGCACCAATATTTATTGTCACCAACATTCGTTGTCACCAACGTTCGTTGGTGAACATTTGTAGGTGAAATTTTGTTGTCACCAACTAATATTACCGTTGTCGCCAACGAATGTTGTCGTTGTCACCAATGAATGTTGTCGTTGTCACCACGTTCATTGCTGCCAACATTTACCTTCACCAACATTCGTTGTCACCAACATTCATTGTCAAGGCCAATACGAGACGGAGCCAAGGGATGCTCCCTTAGCGATTCACTGCAATTTGTATGCAGAGTCGCTCCGGACGCTGCGCAGCCATCGCCATTCATCATCATATCATCATCACATCGCCACCACCTCTCCCTCGCCTCCTCAGTGATCCATTGCTATCGCAGACGAGCACGTCGCGCCCGCGTCCACCGTCATGACCGTCCCCGTGATCCACCGCGCCTCGCCGCCCGCCAGGAAGCGCACCGGCCCGGCGCAGTCCCAGGCGTTGCCCTCGGTCTGCAGCAGGCTCCGCCGCCGCCGCTCCTCGCGCGTCTCCTCGCTCATGCCGCCACCTTGCGCGTACATCATGGGCGTGTAGAGCATCCCTGAGCGGTAGTCTTTATTAGTTATAGTATCACGGCGTCGAGGGATAAAGGGACCGCTGGACATACCCGGACATACGCAGTTGACACGGATGCCCTGCCCCCCGTGGTGCGCCGCCATGGCTCGCGTCATGTTCACCACGGCGCCCTTGCTCGTCGGGTACAGCAGGCTGGGCGTGCCGCCGCGCAGGCCCGCCACGGAGCCCAGGTTTACGATGCTGCCCCTGATGCCGCCGTCGCCCGCGCCGGGCTCGTTGCGCAGCATCGCGGGGATGGCGTGCTTGGCCATGAGCATCATGCTCGTGACGTTGACCTCGAGGCCCCTCGCCCACTCCTCCGCGTCCGTCTCTGTCGCCGTGCCCCGCGCGCCCAGGATGCCGACGTTGTTGATCAGGATGTCCAGCCGGCCGAAGCGGGCCAGCGCCGAGGCCACCACGGCCGCGCAGTCCGCCTCGGCGCTGACGTCGGCGCGGCAGGCCGTGGCCGTGCCGTGGCCCTGCTCCAGGATCATGTCCGCCGTGCGGTTGGCGAGGGCGAGGTCCCGGTCTACGCACACGACGGAGGCACCGTCCTCGGCGAGCAGGATGGAGATGGCGCGCCCGTTGCCGATGCCGTCGCCGAGGCTGCCCGCGCCGGTGACGATGGCGACCTTGCCGGCGAGGCTCCGGGAGGGACGGGCGGGGGTTTCGGCTGCAGACATGGTGACGCGTTCTTGGGCAGGGAGTTGTATGGCACGGAAAAGTAGTTGGGCACGTAGAAGTAGTTGGGCACGCAGATGTATTAGACACGTAGAAGATGGCTTTCCCAAGTCTCCCAGTGCCAGTGTGCAAGAATAACAGTGACCTCGGCTCGACGCCGCGGGAGGGGTTGTGTAACTTTACGCGACGGCGATTCTAGGCCGAATCACATTGCTACGGCAAATCTATTGTACTGTACCATCTTTTACGTACTTCCTCCCACTTGCGCCTAGCGTTAGGGAGTACGTTCGACTTCACGGTGGAAACAGTGTTGCTGGTAAAGCGCCGTCTCGACTCGGCGCACCTCCGGCCACGGCATGCGCCGGCCCCACTCCTCCGCCCCGCCGGAGCCAATGACTCGACCGTCCACACACACAATCGGCAAACCCTACTTATTGCAAATTAAGACAGAGGTCTTCAACAATCAAGCAAAGGCACTTTGGCCGAGTGGTCTAAGGCGCCGTGTTCAGGCTATCCGTTCTTCGGAACAGATTCTCTATTCGCGGTCTAGTAATAGGCGAGGGTTCGAATCCCTCAGGTGTCATATCTTTTTGCTTTTTGGCATTGTATCTTGTACTTTATTTTGTGGATTACTATGTTTCCTTTATACCCATGCATTCATTCATCGTCTTTTTTTGTTTTTTGCATTGGTGGTGCGTGATCATGCTGCCGAGCCAGCCGAGCGCAATGGTTCACGACTTGCACAACACTGACATGAGGCAGCGCTCTGAACGCAGGAGTCAGAATGACTCTGGGCGGGGAATTTCTCCTTCTTTTGTACGAACACGGTTGTGCTCATTGCAAATTCCATCCCGTAATGTAGCAGGCTGTCTTGAGTTTACCCCGAAATGTCTGTCTCACCTGCGGCACGTCGGTTCCCCGACGATTCAACTGCCGGCCAGGTCTTGACAAATCGCCGTAGCATTGCAACACATCAATGCAGCCTGGTATATTCTGGCTGAGCCACGACCTCTCATCTGACTAATGGGTCCGTTTTCACGTCCACTGGCAAGTAGCAAGTCTAGGCACTTGCCATGGAGAGGCCGGCAGGACTGAAGGGCACGCCTGAAGAATTGCGTTTATACCTTCCACTTCCATTTCGCATCGGCAACCTCCAAGCTACGGTACCTTCAGAGATGGATTTGGCACAGAAAAAGCACCAAAGGCAGGATCGAGCTACCGGAGCTGAATATGGCGTGAAGAAATCATGTCAGACACCAGTCAACGCCCGAGCCTGGACTCATCACAAACCTCGACACAGCCGACGGCGATCAATACAGAGGTTCAGGGACCAAGATACAGGATGGGAATAGTAAATCGGGCATGTCTTACTTCAGGCGGACGCCGCGACGCCTTGTTGCGTAAACCACCGTGCAAGACGGCGATTGTTACCCATTCGGATACGCGTTGTCTGGAAATGTCCTTGTTCTACGGGCCCGTGATCGGCATCATGGCACCACACACGGGCTGTCGTGTGTTGGAGATCCCGCGTTGAAGCCTCGGCACAATGCCTGTGAAGGGTATATAAGGTCAACTTGACCTCCCTAGCCAACACTCTGCAAACCGTCGAACCCGTCGCTTGTTTCACTGAAGAACCTCGTCCACCTACCGCCCTTTCACACGGCCCTCGAACGTCCGCCACAATGAAGGTTGCAGCCGTCCTCGCCTTTGCCTCCCTCGTCTACGCCGCCGGCCGGGGCGGCAGCGGCCTCGACTTCGGCGGCCTCATCAAGAAGGCCGCCTGCGCGCTTCCATGCGTGGACAAGGCCGCCTCGACAGTGCCCTGCAAGGGCAAGAACCTGATCGAGTCACTCTGCAGCAGCGTCGACGAGATTCGGAAGAAATCCGAGGCCTGCGTGTACAAGTGCGGCGTCGAGAAGGGCCATGTCGGTACGGGCATCCCCCCGTTGCCGTGTCTGCCAAGCGCAATGAACGTGTTCGAGCTAACGGCCGGAAGACCTGGTTGCCAAGGGAGCCCGTGCAATCTGCAGTAAGCATGGCCGCGGCAAGCTCGCTAGAAGACAGGACGTCATTGCGTGCGCCGACTGCCAGGAGGATTGCAAAACGCAAGGATGTGTAAGTATGCTCTTGTGATCGTATGCTGGCATGACATTGACACGATCGAAACTGCAGGAGGACCAGAATGTCTGCGACTATTGCGTGTTCGTGTGCGACATGGTTTGCGAGGGGTGAACATGCGTATCCAAGCGTCGCGTCGACCGTTGCCATGGCCGTCACGTTGTCTCCTGGAGTTGTAATCGAGGAAAGGTCCTTAAGGACACGCACGCGGAACTCGATTTTTAGCTGCCAATGACATTGTCAAGAACGCAGCGCCTACATGGGGAGTTGCCGATGGAACGCATTAGTTGTAGGCGATCAGCTCGGGAAATGGGACAGGCCTTGAGTTTTAAAGTGTTTTTGTTTCGACAGACAATTATTAGTCTCTACAACAATGCCATTTCCGACCAAAGACCCCTCCAGAGGTCTTTCTTCATCAATGCCTTCGTCCCCTAAAGTTGATATGACTTCCGTCGCCATGCCCTCGCCGGCGCAAGCCCAAGCAGTCCATCCGTCTTCTCTGTGCTTGCGAACCATGGTCGTAGCTATCCGTACCTCCCAGTGAAATTATACGCTCTCCGTACCTCCCAACCGATCATACCTAAATCGTAACTTCCGGCCATAGTTTGAGGGTGAGGTGTGCTTCGGGAGTGAGGCGTGCTTGCGATTCGAAATGGTCCGGACAGAGACAGAGACACATGCAGTGCGCGTGGCGTGACCCAGATATGGTCTGGGTGTGTGCCGTTGCGCATGATGTCGCGGTGCCGGTTCCCCCAGCAGGCCCGATGTGTGGCCTCAGAGTGATCGGGACAGATTCGACCAGCCCCTCGGACAAGCAGGCCCTGCGGCAGCCAGATATGGTCTGGGTGTGCGCAGGGAATGCTCATCGGGGGGTGGCCCCGGGGGGTTTGTGGTGTTGTAGGACAGGCCCCAGAGCAGAAAGGTCCACGCTCCCTCGACACCCAGGCGGCCTGGCATGCGAGAAACGAGAGGGAGGCCCTCGTCGCACGGCCCCCAAAGCCAACATTTGCAATTCCGAAGTCCTGGCTCGCATCTTCTGAGCATCGGGACCGCCGCCTTCCTGCCCCCCCGCCCCCGGCGCCCGTTAGCTGCGGCTTCGATCCGCCCGTAGCATGTGGTGCAATACGTCAGTCGCCGAGGCCATGTCCTCTCGAGACGCCGTCTGGGGGACGGCTCCCGGTCGGCACGGACATGGGGTCTGGTGCTTCTCCCGCCTGCAGGCTACGGCATGAGGCGCCTTGCCGCGGGCCATCTGCGACGTCGATCTACCCAAGATGAAGTTGATCGCCAAGGCGTGAGACGACCGCACCACCCGGCAGGCAGGCTAATATCCCACATGCGAGGTCGACGCAGGCCAGCCGGGGCGATGGTAGTACAGTCCCCCCCGGCAAGCACCCTTGCCTGTCTGTTGTCGTAGGGCGACACGATGGGCGGCTTCGCCGGCGTGCTATGCGGGTGTTGTAAGGGCGCCGCAATCCTCGTCGTGTTGGTGCTAGGTCTCAAGTCAGTCAGCGCTCTCACAGCAGGGCACTCGTGGGCAGCATACCCATATCGTAGACCAACGCGCGGCGAGACCCGAGGACCGCCGGCTCGAGGGTGGTTCAGCTTCATCCTAGGCGGTTGGCGGCTATGACATGCCGGCAGGTAGACGCCCGCCGGGTAGTATCATCGCATGGATCCAGCCCATCCGCTCATCGGTCTGGCTGGTATGGTCTGGGAGTCCAGCCGAGTCGTAGCAGCTCGTCAGGCTGAGGGTTCCATGTTGTGTCCCTGCAGAGGAGGGAGGAAGCGAGAGGAGAGAGGGACGAGGAGCACTTTAT
Source organism: Tolypocladium tundrense (assembly GCA_024340025.1). NCBI lineage: Eukaryota > Fungi > Ascomycota > Sordariomycetes > Hypocreales > Ophiocordycipitaceae > Tolypocladium > Tolypocladium tundrense. The sequence continues at coordinate 16,524 of JALHBX010000409.1, read as the reverse complement.
ATACCCGGCGGCGGCGGCGTGATTCACTGACGGTGGACCTGTCGTCTGAGCCACTGCCGTACAGAGACGGTGTCCGCCTTTGTGAGCGGGGGACAGGAGCTGGACAATGGGCGAGCTCGCTTGGGGGTGGACAAGGAGAGTGCTGTGAATCCCCTACCTGTGGCTCCGGCTTGTCAGGGGGACAAAGGGTGGACGCTGTCCAGCTCACGCCCATAAGTGATTCACCCACTGGTCAAGGAGCAGTGAAAGGCAAGATGAGTTCAATTTGTGCCATTGAAATCCCTAGTAGATGTGCTGTGAATCTCCCGTGGCCCAGGCTTGTCCAGGGGACAAAGGGTGGACGCTGTCCAGCTCACGCCCATAAGTGATTCACCCGCTGGTCAAGGAGCAGTGAAAGGCAAGATGAGTTGAAGTATATGCCATTGAAAGCCCTAGTAACACATCTGAGTGAATCAGAATCTCCAAAAGTAACAATGCATCTCGTTCCAATACTCACAGGCCATTGGGCGATCCCAACAGCCACAGAGCCGAAAGACTCACGCCCAGTCCATGCAAACCCAAGAACAGGCACTCGAACAACAAAGACACATGTATAAAGTGGTCGTGCCACGTCCCGAACGCCTTTGCAATGCCCAATGCCCTTTATCTACAGCTCGTTGCGGTTCACATCCGGAAACTCGACCTTCCACTGCCGCGGGTTCACGGGCAGGCCGACCCAGAACTGCCACAGGCGCACCGTCTCGGTGGAGATGATGTGCCAGCTGCAAAGGGTAAGTTAGCACAAAGGACGCTTGCGAGAGGGATGGGTGGAGGGAGCAGCTTACAAAGTCTTGGGCGCCCGCAGCCATCCGTTGACGACAATCTTGACGGCCGCGCGGAAGCGGTCAATCTCGTGGGCGGTGCGATCGTACAGCGAGTTGCTCCTCGGGCCCCTCAAGCGCAGCGCGATAAACTCCCGCACAGCCTCGTCCATCTCCTCCTCCTCCTCGTCCTGCGGCGTCGACTCGGGTCCCGGCTTCTGCGATGCCGCGTTTCCTGACCCCTCCCGTGCCCTGGCCATCTCCCTGAACTCGCCAATCGCCCGCAGCGACTCGCTCAGGCGAGCATACGTGTTGAACAGCGAGACCAGCTCGGTGCGCTTCAGGACGGGGATCTCCTGGCTGTTGTTGTCGAACTCGAAGAGCACCTTGAGGGCCGCCCCGTAGCCGTTGGTCTGGATCTTGCCCCAGAGGCGGCACTTGTCGCAGCCCACGCAGTCCATCAGCCTGCTGACGTTGCGGAAACGGTTCCGGAAATCCTCCTTAAGGGATGGGCCCTCGCCGTTGACGAACATGAGGCTCTCGTCAAAGATCTGCGGCACGCTGGCCGCCCGCCGCGTCACGTCCAGGACCTTGGCCCGGGTCGCGGCGTCCTCGGACGGGTCGCCGGTGCAGAAGGTGTACTGCGGCCCGCGCAGGTGCGGGCCCAGCTTGGCGACGGCCCGGGTGACGAGCGCGTAGTTGAAGTACAGGTTGCTGATGCGGTCCGAGAAGCCGTGGAGGCGGTTCAGGTAGCAGGCCAGGTTGGGCTGCCACTCGCCCGTCGTCTGGTTCATAAAGTCCCAGCACAGGTGGGCGCTGATGCTCGCGTGCATGCCCGACATGACCCGGTAGAAGACGCGCTTCTCGAGGCACTCGTCCTCGGCCTCGTAGCCGGTGCTCGCGACAAAGGGCACGTTGGGGTGCTCCAGGCGCTGCGCCTGGAGCTGGGCGTGGCGGCCGGCGGCGTCCATGACGTGTTTGAAGTCCTGGGCGGCCGGGCCTGGCGGCCACAGGGACACGCCGAGGTTGGCCGAGTGCGGGAACGAGCTCTTCTGGAAGCAGTTCTCGCGGTAGATGGCGTCCCAGACCTGCTTGGAGCCCTCGCCGCCGTAGCCGGTGAAGCGCTCGGGGTTGCGCAGGAGGCTGACGTAGTCGCCCTTGGAGGTGGCGCTCTCGTCCTCGGGGACGCAGTAGTCGCGCTCGTCGCACTCATCGTCGTACTCGACGACGCAGCTCTCGCCGACCTCCTCGCCCAGCTCGCCCTGCAGCGGGCGGTCGGGGTGCTGCCGCTGCTCGCTCTTGCCGGGGTGCTTGGCCAAGGGGCCCTCGAGCTTGCTCAGCTGGCTGGCGCGCCACACCTCGGGCACGTCCTCCTCGTTGTCGAGCGTCTCCACGGCGCATCCTATGTTGCCGCAGATGCCGTTCTCGTCGTCCCAAAAGGGGCACTGCTTGTGGAAGAGGTTGAGGCGGTAGTGGGAGAAGAAGTCGGTGGACCGGACGAGGTTGTCGAGCGAGGGCTTGACGTTGCCGTTGAGCTTCTCGAGCGTCGCGTACGAGGCGCAGGCATCGCCGACGATGGACTTGGGCGAGATCTGGAGAGGATTGCGGGATCAGTACGGCACCGGCGCGGGATTCGGGGGCGAGGCGGCTTACCGCGCAGTCGCTCTCGGGGGCAGACGCGCAGGCCGCGGGCGATGCCCAGAGGGCAAAGACAGAGAGGTAGAATAACCGACTGGCCGACTTCATCGTGGCGGTCGATCAGGGCCGCTGCAATCGATTTCCGAAGCGGCGAAACGGCGCCGTTGGTAGCACAGCGGCGCAAAGGCGGAGCCGACGGACCGCTCAGGCACACCGTTGAACAAGAGCCAATGCCGCAATGGCAGTAGTATACAGCAGTCGCAGGGATGAACACCTGATGCAGCAAACAGTCTCGAGGCGCGTGGTTTGCAAGAGAGAAAATGCCACGCTGGCGATGCTGATCAATCAAGAGACGGGAGCGATTGCTGGCCCGGGCTTATGTGATGTTACAGCGTTGATACCACGTATGTATGACGGACGGCGGAATTGACGGGACCCGCAGCTAGAAGAAGAGGAGAAAGTCGATGGAAGCCGTTGGAGGGGCGCTAAGTCGCTAACTTCTTGAAATGTGGCCACAGTGCAAGGAGTCTCCCATCGGCGCATCTCAAGACCCTTCAGCGCTGCCCCTGACCCAGCATCAGCCCACTCCCAGCAGCGATGCCACCAACACCTGCCGATCTGGGCCCTGGCTGGCGGCATTCGAGACACGACGCCCGTTGGATTCTGGGCCGCGTCGACTCATGCGCCACCCTGAAATTTCAAAATACTACGTTCCGACAATTAAGCCGTGGCGTTGCCGTGGCGTGAGGAAAGCCAGCCGGTGACGCCACCCGCGTGGCCTGGACCTGTGGTTGTGTGGGTGGCCTCATTGGAGAAGCCTTTGCACCACATTCTCGAGCGGCATTTCACAAATAACTTGTGAGGCACCCGTCGAGCACCCGTCGAATCGTCCTGTGCCTGGTGCGAGATCAACGTCCCCGGCCGCTGCTTCGGGTACTCAGATTGTCCTCGATTCCGTCTACCAAGGCTAACCCAACGCCTACATGCTCTCCTCGGCGGGCCGCCCGCCGGGACCGTCGACACACCGCGGAGCTCGAGCGCCCTCGCGAGAGCCTCGTCGCCCGTTGCCCGAGGATCCAAACAGTAAACACCCATCTAGCCCCGCGCCAACGCGTCGACAGCGACGCCTAGCCAGACCCAAGCGTCGCCTCCACCCAGCCGGCGACAGACGCGACGGGTGGCGAGAGCAGCGCGTCCGTCGGCCGTGTTGCTAGCGATATTCCCATCGAACTGACCCCAAGATTATCGTATGTGAAGACCGTAATATCGTGAGAGGGCGTAAAAACAAGAAGCGTTACATGCAGCGTGCACCGATGCGCAGACTCGGGACTATCGTACACGGGCTTTTGGTCTTTTGACCCGGGAGCTTCGCGTCTCACTGCGGCGCCTGGAAGTTGAGCGGGCGCCTGTCGCCGGGGTCAGCAAGCGCTCGGCGCGGCATGTGGACGACGCAAGGGGCTGCACGTACTTGAAGAGGAGGATGTGCGGCTCGGGCTCGTGCACCTCGTAATGCTCCCAGCCGAGACTCTGTGGCAACCAGTCAGCCTCGTGTTCCATTTGTCTATCGGGCCGGTTTTCCGAGGGCCACGCCACGCACCTGGGTGATTCCGATGGCCCGCCACTCGTCCTCCCACAGCAGCTTCAGGGTGCCCTTGGACGTGTCGTGGTAGTCCTTGGGAATGGCCTTGAGCATGGCCTTGGGCAGCTGCACGTGTCGGTACTCGTATTCGCTGTCCGAGTATCTGGCGGGTGTCAGCAGGCGCCCCCGTTCGCCGTCCGTCGGTCCATCTCACCGGGAAGAGTAGTGGATTGATTCAATGTACTCCTCGAGGCGCGCCCGCTCCGCGTCCGAGAGCGGCCGAGGGGCCTTGTTCCGGCGGGTGGCGTCGATATCCATCCTGTCCGCTGCTGGTTCTGTCCGCGTCGTCGGTTCGCGATGTCGTCCGAGCCAGCTGCCTGTCCGTCGAGACGAGGTGCCTGGGGGGGGATCTCGCGCGCGCGCAAGAGGGCCGGTGCGAGAGGGCGCGGTGGGCGTTGACTTGAACCCGGCGGTGCGTGCGGCGGGTTTTATGTACGCACGATGCTCGTCGAAGTCACGGTCTGGTCTCGAGGCGACAACCGTCAACAGCCGCGGCGCGGGGTCCGTCGAGATTCACCAATCGGTCGCGTGCGGTTCCGTTCCGGCGAGGGCCTGCGAGGCAAATGGCAGCGGGCGGCCAAGGACGCAGCGGCTGCGCGCAAAAAGAAGCGAAGAGAAGTGAAGTGAAGAGCAGGGGAGACGAGGATCGCAGGATGCTGGGGAGAGGGAAGGGAAAGGGTTTGGCGGGGAGGAGAAACAGGCGGGCGGGGAATGGGATGGGACTGCTGGTGGGACGGCGAGGTTTGAAAGTAAACAAAGTGCCTGCAGTGCTGCACACGCTGCACGGCCGCCGCTAAAAACGCCCCCAGCGGCTCGCTCCAGGGCACTGGGAGTCGAGAGCCCTGGGAGTCGAGGGCCCTGGGAGTCGAGGGCCCTGGGGCCCACCGGCGGGCGGTCGTTGGGCGCCGTTGTCACATCCAGCAGGGCCCACCGTCCGTCAACACGGCTGTTGGATGAAGAGGCAGCACGGCCTGATGCGGTATGTAGCAGGCCTACGCATGCCATGCTTTTATAGAATACCATGCAAAAGCACCCTTATGGGGGATGGCGGTCGTGCTGATATGCAGTAGTTTGACTTCTTGGTTGCGGACCCGCACGTGGCACTGGCAACCACATTTGCAGATCCGGAGCACTGTGCATGACAATCTCATCTGGACCTGAGCAGACGCATTGCCATTACATCATCGACCGTAAGCGGCCGTCGATGCTACCAACTGACATTGCGAGAGGCATCCAACAGGCGAATCGCACCATAATTGGGTCATGATACATGAGGAGCCCTGCCCAGCGAAACGTGGCTCACTACATTGCCGATCTTGGCCTTGACGCCCGACACCTCAATCTCCCACGCCCGCACGCCCCGGAACCGCGCGCGCTCAAACAGCCCGAGCGCCTCGTCGCCCGGCCGCCCAAACGTCCACCCGATGGAGACGTGGAACGCCGTGCCAACCGCCTCGCCGCGGCCGCCCTGGTACAGCGCCGGCTGGCCGAACCGCGCCGCGACGGCGTTGCACCGCGTCAGCAGCGCCACGAGCTCGGCGTTGGCCGGCGCCGCCGCGTCGTCCCGCGTGCCGCCCGTCGCGACGCGGAGGATGAGGAACGTGCGGTCCGAGTCGGGCGAGCGGTACCAGGCCAGCCCGCGGGGGCGCACGGCAAAGGCGTCGGTGCCGCCGTTGCGGATCGCGTGCCTGAGCTTCTCGAGGAAGGCGTCCTTGTCGGCCGTCGGGAGGCTCAGCGGCCGGGACAGGCTGATGTGGAGCGGCAGCTGCGCGCCCAGGTCGCTGGTCAGGAAGTTGTGCAGCTTGACGTCGTCGCCGAGCTGTGCCTGGACGAGGCCGACGAGCTCGCCCAGCGTGTCGTGCTGCGCCGTGGTCGGATGCCCTGCGCGCGGTCAGCACCGGAACGGGAATGGCACGCAGAGACACATACACTCGATGTAGAGATGCGAGGGCCAGTTCCCCGGGACATGGGGGTTCTGCCTCTTGCGGCCCTGGTGCAGGCTGGGGTCGTCGACGACGCTGTGCCGCACCGTGGAGGCATATAAGTCGTGAAAGGCCGAGGGAAGCGGTGGCATCGCCGACCCGGCAGCGCCGTTGACCGCCTTTGCGGACTTGCAGCCGGGATTGGCGCTGTCATCCTTGCGGCGTTTGGCTGGTGGCTGCCGGGGCTCGTCGTCTGCGTCGGACCCGGCAGCGGACGAGGACGAGTAGTCGACGAGAGCCATCGACGTTGAGCCCTGCGCCTGCGATCACAGAAATAACGGCACGCTCATGGCGGGCGGCTCACCATGCAAGATCGGCGGCGGCGATGAGACGCCCGGCTAGGTCAGTAAGAGAACGGAAGCACCGTGATGTGGTGACGACATGAGGAGGTTGGTGGTGAGGCGCCGCGTCTCCAGGGGCCGTTGCCCCACGGTGGACCTGTCAGCTGACATGCACTGTGCAACTCAACCAACAGAAAATGGCAGTGGGACTCGAGGGAAAATGCTGTGAGCCTTGCTGGTGTGTGTCGCGCGGCTGGGTGGGCCAGGCATCTCTGCAGCACGTCCGTTCAACGCTCGTGCTCTCATTGGTCACGCCGCGTCATTGCTTCTGGGGGCAACGGGCAACGGGCAACGGGCAATCCGCACCTTTCAACATGATGACCAAGACGAGCGCGGAAGGATATCAACTTCACTAACGTCATACTAAATCACTGTACCTGAGAGACGCGCCGGGAGATTGAAGGTATATGCCCCAGCATCAAGTGCGACTTGTATCAACGAGAAGAACCCTCAGCCGAAATAGCGAACGATCCAACGCATCCGTCTTGCTCCTCCCGCGCAGAGGGTTACGGCCGGTATATAGAGCAATCTCTACCGCCGCAAAGACGCAAGTAGCGAAAATACAACTACGAGTAGACGTGGCACGGGCTAGACGAAGCGCCCGCCAGGGTGGTCGCCTCACTCTTGTCATCATCAGGCAGGACAAGCAACACCAATGGCAGAGACGGCTCTAGCAAAAGGAGCAATCAGGCAATCAGGATAAGACATAGAGGGACTAACACGAACAATGGCTTAGCGCATCGTTGATATCTTACTACGACGTAATGCGTCGAGGAGACGCGATTCGCCGGTCATGATACAACCGACAGGTCCTAGGCGGTCTAGAATACCACAACAACGTAGCTTCTTAGATATGCCAATATAAGATCGGGCCGTCTCTCGGGAATAATCGATACGTAGAACATACGTCGGCGAGACTTATCCGTTACCCCCAGTCGGACGAGCCATTTACAGCCGACCGTGCGATAAGGGAACCGTAAGGGGGGCCTATAGAACCAGGAACTCATCTAGTCTAAACCGACTTGCCTCTTTAAGGATTGGTCGCGATGATCAGGATGGTGATAGCCACTCTGTCAAAATTCCCTTAGCTTAGGCTTCCTTGCATAAATAGATGGCTCCTTTGCCGTCATATTGGTAGGTTATTACGCATTCCGGTTGCCAACTGACGATGGCTGCAGCCACGAGACCAACCTAGTGCGGCAAAGACAAAACTCTATTGGATGGAAACGAACGTTGGTCGAAACGTTCGAGTGAGATGCCGCATATATTGGGCGGCACGAATGTAGCGGAGACGGGGGGGCTATCGCATAACACGATTGATTGGATAACTGCACAACGATCAGGCAGAAGATCCCCTGCGAATCGGGCAACGAAAGACTCTTGATTTTCTATCTAAGGAGCGGAATTGGACCGAACTAAATACTCGATGGAGATACTGCTGCCTTGCAGAGAGCGGGTTAGGGCAAGGTTTCGCGATCCGAAGGCCCCAGGAGAGTTATTTAAATACCTTACTACCCCAGTCTTAGTCTCTCTCTCAGAACAGCAGCCAAATTCAACGAGGAATTATCTATGACGAGGCGCCGGCGAATATCTCAGTAACGAGCACGATCAATCGAGACATACTTCAAGACAGTTAATATCTGCTTCTATATTAGCGTGAATACCTTCCGTGCGTTGCTGGCAGCAGGCACTCACGAACGTACTCGTAGAAGTGACTCCGAACGAACTAGCCGTTGGGGCGTGGTTCCTATTTGCATCCCTCAAATGGGCACGGCACGTTCTGCGATACATAGAAACTTGGTCTCTTATCCTCTAGTTCCGCTATCGGGCGGGCGCCATTGTTTGCATGAGCCCGGCAGTCCTCTAGCTCAACAGCACGCTCCTGAGACAAGTCAGGCTGGCTTATCACGTAGTATAAAGGTTCTTACCCGATATTCGTTGAGGTGTCTCTCTAGCAACTCGCGCGATAGAAAGTATGCCGAGCAAACGCCACACTTCCACTGCTTAGTTGACTCGGCCGTTATGATGCTGGCGATGGTGAGGTATGTGGTGCTCGGTCAAGTTGATAATGGGTAGGATGGAACTCGTATTTGTGGCGGGAGCGGGGTAGCGCGGATGCGTGGCAAAGGGGGCCAAAGGTTGGTTCCAATGCCGGCTTTGCAGTGTAATACAATTTTTGACGGTACCGAAGGTACAGGTTACTTTTTATTTCTCAGGGGACGCAGTACGTACCAAGTCGATCCCGCCGCAGCCTCTGTCCTTGCCAAGGCTAAGATTTGCCGCTGGCTGAGACGATGCCGGCAGCGACATCGCCGCTACCCTTGTATGTTAGACAGGTAACGGCTGCGCCCTCAAATATGTATCCAGTAGGTACTTTATCTGGCCAGTTCGCTTCCATCGCGGGTTAATACTCCCGTCTTACCGCCTTCTCCGTCAACAAAGTCAATAGCTACTAAGTATAATTAATTAGGTATTAAAGATAGATAAGTATAATAGCCTTATATTTAGTTCTATCTATTCTTATTATCTAGAGACTAAATCTTATAAAAAGGAGAAATCCTCTTATAGACTCTCGTAGACTTAAGCGAGGTAAGTAGTCTTAGTATTAATAACGTTTACCGCCAGATCCGCCGGTAACCTCTAAGTAACTACTAGGTCCTTATCTATTATACTCCTTGTTAAGTATGCTATCTAATATATATGCGTTACATTAGTATAGCCGCCCGTCGAAGGAGGACTCTTAGGCGAACGAGGGGCTGCTAAACCCAAAGCGTATAGAAAGAATTAGAGAATACGGGTTAGACGTTGCTCGTACTTAATACGCTAGTTCGGTCAGGCTCTTTTATATTTACTATATATATAATACCACGCTCCGCATAACAAGTTTGCAAATCATATCTCTCCCCTCGGCGAGTGGCCACAGCCACTTCATTCTACTCATCTCCTACACCATGCGGCCCTTGCACACCTGGCGGACCCCGAGGCGAACGTATCTGCCATCCTGCCCTTTCGGACCGGGTTAACGGAGCCAAAGTCGGCGTAGGGAGATCTGCGGGCGCCGGAGATCTCCAGCCAGCTGGGGTTGCCGCCGCCCAGTCCAAATAATACATTTCCATGGCTATCATGAGGATGATGAGGATGATGAGGAGGCTATGCGAAACGTGCCGGGCATTCAGACGCATTCGCCTCGGATTTCCAACGGTGGCTCTTATGCCCTGATCACATTCTCATGGGGATCTGTTCGTCGCATCGACTCCAGCCTGATTATTCCACTCGCCAATCAATCAACTCTCTGTCCCACCTTCCACTCATTTAGCGTCGAAAGAGTAGACTCTGTATGGGGACGGGATGGACCAAGTGATCTTCGCCGAAGCTGAAGGCAACGCTCCATCAAGCTTACAGCCTTCGCGTGATGGCCTTGCGATACAGCAGCTGGCTGGCGGCGCAGTTTGTAATACCAGCGACCACGCCAGGGGTTTCAGGCGTTGGGCCTCGGCGTTCGATTTCTCTTAATGACTGAGGTAGAGAGCCATTTATAGGCAGCGTAGTGTGTTATTGCAGCAAGGAGCAATGCCAGATTCACCCTATCTCCTGAGACGAATTGTCAGTGTGAGCGTAGATATGATATGACAGTAGACGGGCTTAGTAGAGCATGTTTCCTTTTGCCTCGTAACATCGACACGAATCCATTACAAGTTGATGTTCATCTATCGGAGCTATCGGCTTGTCGAAGGCGATGCGTGAGGTGAGAGCTCGGTTGGCAGTAGGAGGATACCGAGCCCAGTAGGAAAGCAGAATACCCTCGACAGGGGACTAAAATACTTTTATATCTAGCCAGCAATTTCATACATGTAGTGTTGGGGGCAAGATCCCCGGCTTATTACATACTCGTAGCCTGGCGGGCCAGCCTTCGGACGAAATAAAATCCATTCCTTCCTAAGTCGTCGCTCCATTCCTTCTCCATTTCTGCATTCTCCATTTCCGTTCTCCACGCTCGCGCACGATTGACAAGTCACCATGCCTTCTCTATACAACGATCCTTCAACCAGCACATCGTCCGCCCTCCCCATCCTGCCGGCACGGATCATATATATGATCCAGGAGCCTCTTCAAAGGCTCCATCAACGTGGGCTGCCCTCGTGGTATCCAGAGATCGAGGCGTGCATCGACAAACTTGTCAATCTAGGCGCCCAGATTTGCCAATACCCGGACGCCACTGAAGCCAAGCACAAAATCCATGCCGTCTCTGAAGGTGTCCGCCCGTTTGACACTATACATCTCCTCGTCCGCACGCATCTTATTCGTGGAGCGCGAGACGACGTCACTCGCCGCTGCGATATTGGTAGCCTAAGCCTTGCGCTGGGGCTTATTGACTCATGGCTCAGATCCTGCGAGGAATACGTGCGAAGAAATAATAATAAGCGTATTGAAGGCGACGTCATGGCATTTGACGACGTGAATAGAGAGCTCAGCGCCCTTGCCAAGCCACACCTTATCAATAAATGTCGACCCTACGACAATCTCCTCGATCTGTTCGACAATCTCGGACTAACTAAACCCGGTGATTCTGAAGATCACGACGAATAGAATCGTTAATTTCTACTGGTTTTGATAGACTGGATCTCTTGTCAAATCAAGGCACTGCCATTCAGAGGGGACGACTGGGTGAGGCTAGGTTGGGTTGACGGTACTCGAGGTGTTTAAATTACGGGCAATCTTTGAGCCACCTACATTGCCGGATGGAAGGTAGTACTAGAACGAATAGGCACATAGGCAGACTGGGTGGATGATCATATCGTCATGCACCTGTACTTGGATATAGCTTACAATGTGGTAATGGTTGAGTCGTTGTAGAAGTAGGGGCATACTCGTGGCAAGCGGATCTATTTCAATCTAACAATAAAACGAAAGGAAACTTGTTAGTAGGACTTAAAGTTGTATTAGGTTACTGGCTATTTCGTATTTTAAATTAACTAAAAGTAAGCCTAAAAGACGACACATTGGTTTCCTACGAAAGCCGTGGCAGAGGAAGGCTGTCACACTCAGATCAATACCGGTGGGCACAGAACTAGTTTATTATTTGCTGTTGATATTGTAAGGACTGATAATGTAATAACTGATCAAATGAATGTGGTTTCTTATAATTCCAAGGCCAAGGGCGAATATCCACGAGTGATGTGATCCGTGCCCTAGCATATTCTGGCTAACGATGGTAGGAGAATCACGACCACTCCATGGGCTTACCAGTTTACGTGTCTGGGAATTTTTTCCCTTCCATAACTAACGGCAAGCACTACATTTGGACTGTCGGCAAACAGAGCATATAGCTGTTCCGCCAGCATTCGTTGTAACCACACCATCGTTCTGTTCGCCTGTGGACGTTTTAGCTTCAACACACGTCTTCTTGGCTGTGAACTCACAATGGCAACAGATCCAGTCTCGGGGCTTTCCGGTGTTTGCTTGTTCAGGCATGTTGTGAAGGGGTTAACAGTTGTTGGCCAAGTGTTCTTGCGTCCAGATTGAGCTTTCCTGATGACTCTGGAATGATTTCTGAGTTGTTCAAAGAATATGAGGTGGCACCTGGACTCTTGCCCCCTCCTATAACTTTGGAGGGCCATGGCTAAAGCCTTCGTTTCCTACCTGCGCGCCTATCTACATGCCCTTTTACATGCGCACCTACTTGTTGGTACATTGTCATGAAGGACAGATTCACTCTCCCTCCTCTGGAGTCCGACTTTTGTACATGCACTCTTTCGGAAGCTGTGCGGTCGTGCAGGGCATCAAAAGCCCCATCATCAAGCACTTGACCTAAAGCTGGCCATAGAATATCCTGTATGCAATCGGGCACCACGAGCACACAGAGCTGTAGCGTCTCCGAACTCCCAGGAAAGATCGGCCTGGAGGTTCCCAGCAACGGGGTCATGTCCGTCGATCTGCCATGGCGCATCCGTGAGCGTGCTTGCCTTGATGGTGGGGGCGACGGATAACGGGCAACATCATCTGTACCTATCAACATGATGATGGCCAAGACGAGCGCGGACGGATATCAACTTCACCAACGTCGTACTAAATTACTATACCCGAGAGACGCGTCGGGTGATTAAATGTATGTGCCCGCATCAAGTGGCGATTTCTATTAACGAGAAGACCACCCAGCCGAAACAGCGGACAATCTAAGCGCATCCGTCTTGCTCCTCTCGCGCAGAGGGCTGCGGCCGTATACACAGCAATCTCTACCGCCGCAAAGACGCAAGTAGCGAATTTTTGACTAAACATAGCACGGGATAGACGAAGCGCTTGCCAGGGTATTCGCCTGACTGTTGTCATCAGGAGTGCAAAGTTACATTCCAAAAGCAGCTGGGCTCAACCTCCCCAATGTACCGACGACCAGGATTCCACGGCAACACTTCGCCCGTCGGAAACTTGTGCCGCACAGCCGCTCGTATGAGAGCGCGCCACGGACGAGCCCATCGTTGAAAGACGTGGCACCAAGCTGGTATTTCGTAGCGCCGACGGAACTACTGTATTTACTAGGTAATTGCATATACCCCGCTAGGCATGTCCTGCAAAGAGCATGATAGAGTCAACTCCAGTAGAAAGTACTGCGTATCCCTCCGGGTGAGCTGCATACAATTCCCAGCCAACCGTGTCAGGCGACTAGGAACAGCTTCAATGATCAATCAATAGTGCTTTGAGGACGAAAGAAAAAATCAAAGGCCGAGTGCAACGGATGTCGTGTATGTCATCCGGCCGTGTAAGTCGCCGACCGTGTAAGTGGTGTAACCCGTGTAAGTGGTGTAAGTCATGTAAGTCGTATAAGTGGTGTAAGTGTTACAGGCTGTACAAGTCGTGCAGGTCGTTGCCCGCACAAGCAGATTTCTCACATCGTGTAGGTCGGGGCAAAAGACAAGGAGTGGCAACAGCGGCCAGCTCTAGCAAATGGGGGGAAAACCAGGAGTGACATTCTGCAGCTATAGAAGCTCATGAACGGATAAGAAAATGACGGACCATCTGATCTAAGACGCCTCTTTTATGCTGCAGTCCTCCAAGCCCCTAGCCGTTCCTCCACAATTTTTATGTTTTGTGTTTTCTGGTCCCGGGGCCTGCATCACTGGCCTTACAAAGTTGCGTTTGACATAATCTCTAGGTGACGGCTGATAGAGATGCGAAGATGACGAGGATTCACCAGAGTGTTATTCGCTTTGATCGTGGTGTGGTTGACTGGTATCGATGTATTCCTGGCCTTCTCCTGAAGGTTCTCTACCTCCTCCTGAAGATCTATATTACCACGTGGCACAGACTATGTACCGCTTAGTATATTGTGGCTATCGATTCTGTGAGCCATCAGCCGAGTGGAGCGGCGATGGCGAGCAAACGACGGGTTAGCTCATCCGATATGGATGGCGACGGATGTGTACTGCTGGAAATCATTGCCTAGGCTCCCGGAAAAATTGTCCATGTGGTGTCCAAAGTTCCATCGTGAAATGATTGCAAGCTGAGAATAATTAGATATTCGGCGCAAGGGATAAAGCCTCACATTATCCCTACGTGTTACCCGTGTGTGTCTACATCGCCGCTTTCGTGTTTTCCTTTCATCCACTCGTCTAGGAACCATGACGGACGTTTTTCTGCGATATCTACATCCAGTGCTTCAGTGTCTCCTGTTTCTACGGTGTCGAGACCTTCCCAGTCGTGCAACCACGGATGTTGCCTGTAATCATAGGGCATTGCAGCGTTCGCCCAGTGCCGACTTCCAGCGACATCCTCTACTAGTAAAGATATCATTGTCAGGGTAGACTTTTTCGAAGGCGCAAGCTTCATGTCATGTTGGCATTCACATCGACATTGGTCTCCTGATAGGCGACGCTCCAAGTCGTCGGGGACTTGCTTGATATCCCTCCCTGTATCTTGTCGGAATCCAAAGCTGGCGGTACATGGCCTTTTCTTAGAATACCAAATGAAGGAATGGTATTGACGAGAGCATTTAGTCTCTAGGCATTGCCAAAGATCGGGTTCAATATCTTGCTTCTGCACATATCCAAAAGGCCGCCAGGATAAAGTTGTGGAAGCAGAATCCTGAAGCTTGAAATCGAACCGGCATCGAAGCAGGTCTGCTCTAGAAACTAGGTCAGACAATGCCGTGGAATAAGTCGTCCGCTCATAGTCCAAGAAAGACTGCTTCGAGCTAGTCCAGGCAGACACCATTGGATCAGGCGACGATAGCAACCCGAAGCCATACTTCTCTGTCTGCGTTTCCGCATACTGTCGAATCCAATCAACGACGGATAGATCGCCGAGTAAGAAAAGGGCCAGCCACCAAAAGGCAACCTTGGGTCGGCGTGAGACAAATACCTTCACCAGAGTCTCTAGCCGTCTCTCGTTGATTGTTGGCTCCAGTGTATCAAGTACGGAGGCAAGCCATGGGCTCACGAGGTTACATTCGACGTCTGGCTGCCAAAAGATACTCCACAGTATTGATCCGAGTGATGGTGGGTGCATGCTGAGAGTCATGAAATACGGTAAGTCGTCCACGTACTGGCAGATATTCGTTTTATGGATGCTGGTAAACCTGCTACCCTCAGTCGTGGTGAGATCTGGACACGGAAATCGCGGGCGAAGATCCATAAAATTGTAGAAGGGAAGCATGAGTGCTGCGAAAAAGGCTGCTTTATAGGGCGGCAATGATTCCCACTCCTCGTTCTGGTCCATGTCAGTCCCGAGACTGAACAATTGACATAGCTCGAGAAGGAGCTCCGTTGCTTTGGAAGAGCTTGGTGGCGATAATGTGTCTGCACTTGGCACCGGCGACGCAACAGCGAGGCGCACGTCGCTCGTGAGAGAAGCAGCCCACGGGGGTAGCCCCTTGCCCCGCACACACCAACCAAGATTGGAGCACAGAATCGCGCAGAGCCATCTGACGAGGGCGGGCGACGCGCCATCGAGATAAACCATGGGTCTTCTAGGGTCCTCTCCTGGCTGTGGCCATAGACGGTGTCTAGAGTACCGTACTTCCCGACCTTGCATCTCGAGAAATCGTACGGACAAGATGTATGACCAACACATTGTCAAGACAGCAAGACAGTTGGTAGTCGTTGAGCTATTGCCCAAAAAGCATGATGCAGCCTCTGAAAAGATGTCGCAATAGATCGGGTCGTTGTTCCCCAGGCTGAAACCGACTTGACGACCATAGACAATTGTCGGATCCCAGTCATCATCCTGTTTATCTGCCCTCGTAGTTTCCGCACCTCGAGTGCACTGATGCATATGCCAGCGTGGACGTCCGCGCAAAACATCACCGCGAGGCAGTTCCGCCGGGAGACCAGGTACGTCTGATACGGTGATGTACGGATCCAACGTTCCAGCTGGCCATAGACCTTGCGGCATGGTAATTGCATTGCTTAGGAAAGTTTCCCATGTTGCCTTCCCGTCATGGAACGTCCGACAAGCGTCAGAAGCAGTCGGTATGAGCGGATCGTCCTCTTCGCCAACGAGTCTTGAAGATGACTCGCGCGATGAGATAGTTGTCGACGTCGCAGATTCAGACCGCACCGATCGAGTCTCGTTCGTCGTCATGGTTAGCTTCTGGCTTGACTATATTCTTGTGGCTCGCGAGGGGGTATCGCTCTGCGCCGTTTGTTTTCGTCAGAGGTGATATGGAGCAAAAGCTGCTTGGTGAACAAGAGAGAGAGGAGGACTTGAGGGGCGACGGTGCACGCGTGTTGGGACAATCAACATGAATCGGACTAATCTCGGCTAATATCTCGCCTTGTCGGTGAGGACAGACTCATTGTCGAGCTCGGGGGAGGTGGTATGAAGTGGGAGGATGTTTCCAGGCGAATACCGGGCCGAAGTGCAATCAGTTGCCGAATTCACGATCAAACGATCTCGAAAGACGGACGAAGATCGCAAAGACAAGCTTGCTAGCAACTGGTACATAGTGACTAGCGATGGACTAGCCTGGTAGCAGTAGTAAACGGCCTCTTCGGTGTATTTCATATACCCATGTATTGAGAATTGAATGGCGGCTGATACATTGGCGCCTATGTACACTGGCGCCTGGGGCCTTAGTCAGCAACGCCCTCCGTAGCCCGCTGTAGCTCCCGCTAAAGCCCACTAACTTCTAT
>JALHBX010000408.1:0-22537 GCA_024340025.1 Tolypocladium tundrense | reverse complement strand
TGCTGAAGCCAGACGGACCTAGACCGACAGACCGGAGGCCACGACGAACCCAGACCGACAGACCGAAGGGCCCGGTCTGAGTCGGTCGGTCTGTTAGCCACACTGCACTGGTCCGGCACGCAATTAGGCATCCCTACGGAAACTCGCTAAACTACTGGGCCAAGCCGCCGTCCTAATGTTAAGCTTAATCCGGGGTCCGTATTGATCGGGTTCCGTCTTAGCATCCGCTGCCCCACAAGCAGTGACACGGCAACAAGCCAGCAAATAATCATCTCCGACGTCAGGGTCCCCTGCCGTTTGATTTATCAGCAGCAATCCGGACAAAGATCCCTTGCGCCATGCTGCTGGCACTAAAGAGCTCCTGTTGCTCCACATTGTGACAGTCTTTCTCAGTTCGATCTTCCTCTACTCCTCGACCTGGTGGCTCTCAATATCATGTCAAACCCCCAAGAGCCGAGCAATGACAGCAATGGCGCCGGCGCGGCCTCGGACGCCGAAAAGGCGGCGGCAGGCTCAGGGCAAGACACGCCCGAAGAGAGCCAGAGGCCGACGCTCAGGGAGAAGCTCAACAAGCCCCTGAGCTTCCACCTCGCCTTCCTGTCTCTCCTCATCATGGTCTTCATCGTCTCGGTTGATGCGACGGCACTGGCTGTGGCCATTTCGGTGAGTTTGGCTCCGTCGAGTGAGACGCTGGCTTACACCTCGCAGACGATAACCGAGGAGCTTCACGGCACGACTCTCGAGGCCTTCTGGGCCAACATTGCCTTCATGCTCACCGTCACCGTGGTTCAGCCCATCTACACCAGCATCTCCGACATTGTCGGCCGGAAGCTGCCCCTCTACGCCGCGTTCTTCCTCTTCGGCCTCGGATCCATCATCTTTGCCGTCGCCCAGTCTCTGCCCATCGTCATTCTGGGCCGAGCGGTGCAAGGCCTCGGCTGTGGCGGCATCGACGTGCTCAACGAGGTCATCATCGCCGACATCACCACGCTGAAGGAGCGGGCGTTCTACATCGGCATGATGTCCATCCCCATGGCGCTCGGCACGGTTCTCGGCCCTGTGCTCGGCGCGGCCTTTAGCGACTACGCAACCTGGCGCTGGATCGGCTGGATCAATCTTCCGCTCATTGGCGTTTGTCTGCCGTTGACCATCTTCTTCCTGCGTCTGAGTCCCATGCCCGACACCTTCCGCGAGCAGCTGCTCAGGATAGACTGGTCCGGCATCGGCCTGTTTACCGTTGGCGCTGTCCTCTTCACCCTGCCCCTGAGCTGGGCTGGAGCCATGTACCCGTGGCAGTCCTGGAGGACCATTTTGCCGCTGGTTATCGGCATCGTCGTCCTCGTGGTCTTTGTCTGGTACGAGTCGAAGCCCGTCGAGCCCATGTTCCCCTACCGCATCTTTCGAAACCGCACCGCGGCCGCTACCCTGGTCGGAAGCTTCATCCACGGCATGGTCCTTTATACTCTTATCGCCTACGTGCCCCTCTTCTTCCAGGCCGTCTACCTCGAGGCGCCTCTCGAGTCCGCGGTGTCTCTCATCCCCTTCTTTGCCGTCCTGATGGGGTTTACCGGCATTGCCGCCATGGGTGTTGAGTGGACGCGTCGCTACGTATGGCAGATCTGGCTGGGATGGATTCTGCTCACTGTCGGCGTCGGCTTGTTCAGTCTCTGGGGGACCGAGAAGAGCCTGGCCATGAGCGCCAGCTTCCAGGTCATCGCCGCCGTTGGCATCGGCTCCCTGTTCACCGTTCTTCCCATCCCGATGCAGGCCAGTGCGGAGCGGAACGAGGACCAGGGTCTCGCCGTCGGCATCCTCGTCGCGTTCCGGCTCTTTGGTGCTCTCCTCGGCCTGGCCATTGCCTCCTCGGCCTTCAACAGCCAGTTCGGCTCTGCCATTGCAGCTCTCGGCGAAATACCTGGAGCTGCTGCCATTCAGGATCCGAAAGAGGCTTTGAGTTTCATACCCGTCCTCAAGAACCTCGACCTTGCGCCCGAGATTCTGCACAGCATCCAGGAGGCGTATGCACAGGCCTTCCGAGTGGTGTTCTACATCCTTGCCGCGTTTGGTGCTGTTGGATTCTTGGCGTCGCTGTTGACGAAGGAGCTGACGATAGAGTCCGAGGAGAAGAGCAGGCAGGCGTTTGAGACTTGAGGCGGTGCATATTACTTGGTGTCAAATCACCTCGTCATGCTACCCCTGTCTCCTTGGATAATCATCGATGGCGGAATGTGAACAATATATAGTGAGCTGATACGATAGAAATGGCAGGCTGCATGAACAATGCCCATTGACTACTTTGCCGTTTGCGGTGAATCGCAGACGCGCCCCTGGCTGGGAGCAGTGGATTGCCCTCGAGGTGTAAAGCCCATCTCTTCTGCCTTCTTCCTCTTCTAAGCACCACAACGGCCCAAGTAGACCATGCCTACCCCTTACATCCGGGCGACAATACACGCAGCCGTGGACACCGTCTGGACAACGGTCAGATTGACTTCAGTCGGTTTGCGCGGCATATATCGCCGGCCAGGAGATCGAGTGCTACACCACCCGCACCGGCGGGAGCTGCGATGCCTGCAATAGCGGCCGTTCCTGTGTCCCTGTTCCGCCTGTGGTCATGTCTGCTCTGGCCGCGTAGCGCAGCCAAGCCCGATCATGAGGAGGAGACCAGGCCTGGTCTGGTGACGGAATCAAAGCACGCACGGATGGAATTGGTACTGACATCTGGAACGAATACACGGCTGGCTCTCATTGCATGCTGGCCCAACGTGACAGCACATCACACGTCGCGGCCACCCTTCGACCAAGCCCCCTCGAGCCTGGTCTTCCTCAGCACCAACGCTGCCAGGTCCCGCAGCCCTCCACTCGTGAGCAGCTCCAGCACTTGCAAGTGGCAATGCAGCTCCTTGCCGGTCCAGTTGCGCAGCTCGATGGCGTTGAGCGAGTCCAGGCCAAAGGCGGTGATGGACGTCGTCGCCTCCTGAGCGGCCATGGTCTCGGCCGGCAGCATCAGGATCGCGGCCAGCTTGTCCCGCAAGCCGGCGGTCACGATGTCCAGGGCCTCCTCCGCGGTGGCCCGGCGAAGCTTCTGCGCGATGAGCAGGTCTGCCGATGCAGAGGTGTCGCCCTTGGACTTGGCGAGCGCGGCGGCGCGGAGGTGGGAGAACCTGCCGTCGGAGGCGTAGTACGGCAGCGATGGGCTCTCGAAGTCCAGCCCGGTGATGCACTGGTCGCCTGCTGTGCCTATGATGGCGGCCTCCACGAGGGCCAGCACCTCGGCCTCGTCCATGGTGTTGCCGGACAGACTCTGGAGGACCTGCGACCTTTTGGCGGCGTTTTCCGCGAGGTAGCCGACGCCGTCGACGGCCGTGAGGTTGAGCGACGACGAGGCCAGTCCCTGCCGACGGCGGTAGCGGGTGAGGGCGTCGAGGAACGTGTTGGCCGCTGCGTATGCCGCCTGGCCCCTGTTGCCGACGATGCCAGCGACCGAGGAGAGCACGATGAAAAAGTCCAGGGGCGTGTCGAGGGCATTGTGCACGTTCCACGCGCCGGAGACCTTGGATCGGACAACGGCATCGTAGTCGTCAAACGTCATCTCCTCAAACAGCACATCCTGTTTCTGTCAGCTTGTGTGACGTGGCTGGGCAACGGAACATACCCTGAGCACCATGGCTGCGTGGATGACTCCCTGGATGGGGGGCAGCGTCTCCCGCACCTCTGCCACGAGCGCAGTCAGGCTGGCCTCGTCCGCGACGTCGCATGACTTGACGTGGATCGAGGCGCCGGCGGCGTGGCTCTCCTGGATCAGCCGTTCCAGCTCGCCGGTGAGCGTGCCGCTCCGGGACAGGAGGACAATGTGGCGAGCTCCTCGCCGGACCATTCTCCCGGCCACGGAGCGACCGAGGCCGCCGGTGCCGACGACGACGTATGTGGCATCTCCTCGCAGCAGGTCGGGGGATGCAGCCGGATGCGTGGCCTGGGCTGGTTAATGTCGGTCGTCAATGGATGGGTGGTGCTTACCTTGACTTGCCCGGCGACCTGGTGGTTGACGACGACCTTGCCAGACGTCTTGCCGCTCTGCAACTTACGCAGCGCCGTCTCGACCTCCGAGATGCCCACCGCCGTGATGGGTCCGATCGGTTTGAGCGTCCCGTTGGCAATCAGCCCCATGACGGCGGTCAGGACCCGGCCCATGATCCTTGGCCGCTGCGCCGCGACGAGCGTCAGGTCGACCGAGCTGAACGAGCAGTTGTGCTCGAAGCCGGCCATCTCCAGCCTCGTGTTGGAGGCTATGTCCCGCTTTCCGATCTCGACGAAGCGCCCAAAGGGGGCCAGGCACTCCCACGTCTCGCGCAGCAGGTCTCCGGCGAGCGAGTTGACGACGACGTCGACGCCCCTGCCGCCCGTGGCCTCTCGCAGGGCGGGGCCGAAGCCGGCGTCTCGGCTGTAGAAGATGTGGCTCTCGGGGATGCCGTAGGCGCGGACGAGCAGCTGCTTCTTCTCGGCGCTGCCCACGGTTGCGTAGACTTCGGCGCCAATCATCTGCGCGAGCTGGATGGCTGCCTGACCGACGCCGCCGGAGGCCGCGTGGACGAGGATCGTCTCGCCGGGCTCCGTGCGCGCGAGTTCGACGATGCCGTAGTACGCCGTGCTGTATACGACGGGTATCGAAGCGGCAACCTCGAAGCTCATGCCCTCGGGGATGGCGGCGGCGCTGGTCGCGGCACATTGCGCGTAGGTGCCGTACGCCCCGCGGGACATGGAGCACACGCGGTCGCCCGGCTTGAGGGAGGAGACCTTGGGGCCCACGCGGGAGACGGTGCCGCTGCATTCGACGCCGAGGTAGGGGCTGCCGACTTGTCCCATGGCGACGACGACGTCTTTAAAGTTCATGCCCGTGCAGGCGACCTCGATCTCGATGTCGTCGTCGGCCAGGGGCGGCTCGGCCTCGTCCTTCCAGTACAGAGAGTCGAGGGCCCCAAAGGTGCCGACGGCAACCCTGAGGCGGCGGCCTGACCCAAAGCCTTGCAGGTACGGCGCCGAGCGCTGCGTCTCGCGGAAGAGGGCGACGTCCATGTCCCGCTGCTCGAGGACGCGGGGGACCACCAGCCGGCCGTCTTCTTCGGCGAACTCGTAGTCTACCGGCGAGCCATCGTCCGGCGCGGCCACGGAGGCCTTGAGGGAGCGCACGATGAGCTCTGCCTGGCCCGAGGCCTCGAGCTGGGAATAGGGATCCAGGTCTAGAGTTGCCGCGGCCTTGTTCGCCTCGGAGCGGACGGTGCGCAGGAGCCCTTGGCTGATGTTGTTCTGGGGCTTCTCTGCGAAGCGGTACGCGCCGACGGTAACCCAGAGCACGGAGAAGCATGTGAGCAGAAGGTTCTGCACGCGTTCAAAGGTCTCGCCCGACATGCCAAAGAGCAACGGCGCCTCGAGCTCGGCCAGGCAAACGTAGCTAGCTGACGGGGAAGCCTCCAGGTGGGACAAGGACGAGACGGATGGCCTGGGGCCGTCGCGGAGCTCGATGAGGTCGAGGAGTGCGGACACGAGCGGGTCTGACTCTGGCTTGTCCGTGACGACGATCAGGGCGCCGAGGTCGCCGGCCGACACTGGGCTCTCGTCCGCGTGTCTGGTGCCGTTGGTCTTTGCATCGCCGTTCGTCGCTGCGTGCCCGTTGGTGCCATTTGTTTCTGCTTCGCCATTTACACCGTTGGCCTCTCCATGTCCGTCTCCATGTCCGTCGTGCCCGTTCTGTTGTCCATCCGTGGGATTACGGCCGCGGCCCTTTTCCTCGCTCGCCCCATCCGTCCGTGGGCGGTCCAAAGGCTCCCATTGGACCTTGTAGCACAACGATCGCGGCCCCGGGCCCTCCCCGACATCGTTGTTCACGGGGGTCATCCGGAGCCCGACGAGCTTTGCTACGGGCTCGGACTGGGCAGCGTGCCAGGCGTCGATGGAAAAGTCGACGGGCCCGGGACTGGCAAAGTCTGGCCGGCCGTGTGCGACGACCTGGACCCGCTCGCCGGGCCGGTTGGGCAAGGCGCTGCTGATCTCGACCTCCTTGATGGCGGAGGGCATGAAGAGCGACGGCATCTCGCCTCGGCCGGCGCCCAGGATCGGAAAGACGAGCTGGAAGAAGAGATCCATGAACACTGTGGGCAGGATGGACGGCGTCTCGTGGGATGAGGGCATGGCAGAGGCGGTGTCGGGGACGGCGACGACACTGGCCGAGTACTCTCCGTGGAACTTGAGCCCGCTGCCGGGCTGGAAAGTAAATGATGAGCCGTAGCCGGCTCCGCGTCCGTTGAGCTCGGCGTAAAACGCTCCCAGGGATATCTCGCCGCCGGTGAGACTGGTGATATTCTCCCGGCGAGCCGCCGCCGCTCGAAGCTGGGCGTTGCCGACTGGGTTGGCGGACTGCTTCTTGACGCCGATGAGGCCGCGGCAGTGCTCCAGCCAGCCCCGGCTCGAGGTCCACGACGAGATGCGAAACTCGTCCCAGTCGTCCGAGTAGGACCTCGTGCCCTCGGCGTGCGCCCTCAGGGAGACGAGCGTCTCGTGTCCGGCGCCGTCTTCCAGGATCAGTGCCTTGGAGGCCTGGACCTCGCGGAGGCGGAAGCCGACAATCTGCCCCGGCTGGAGTCCCCGGAGCCGTGCTCTCTGCGACGCCGCCTCGACGGCCATGCAAAGGTATCCGGCGAGGGGGAACGTCACCAGCGACTGCATTCGATGGTCCCTCAGCCACGGGACGTCGTCGGACGTGAGGTTGTTCCGCCATGTGGGCTCGACATCGCTGTACGCGTCCTCCAGCGTGCCGAGCAGATCATGGCGGGCAAACGGCTTGAGGCGGTGCTGCTCGCTGGCCCGCGACTCGAACCAGTACCTTTGCCCGGACCACGGGTACGGGGAAAAGTCCGGGATGACGGCCGGCTTCTGATCAGCGTTGGTTT
This sequence comes from Tolypocladium tundrense, assembly GCA_024340025.1. Lineage (NCBI taxonomy): Eukaryota > Fungi > Ascomycota > Sordariomycetes > Hypocreales > Ophiocordycipitaceae > Tolypocladium > Tolypocladium tundrense. The sequence continues at coordinate 15,596 of JALHBX010000408.1, read as the reverse complement.
GGTTGACCGCGCTAAAGTCGAGAGGGTGGCCGTGGACGAACAGGTTGCCGGCGAGCTTGAGCGCCGTGGCGGTGGCGTGCTGGCCGCGGACGAGGGTGGAAAGGTACTTGACCTCCGAGGCCTGGCCGATGCCCTTGAGGATCTGCTTGATGGGGCCCTCGAGGGCGGAGTGCGGGCCGACCTCGACGATGACGTCTGGCTTGGCGTGGGAGCAGAGCTCCCCCAGGGCGGAAGAGAAGAGGACCGGCTTCGTGAGGTTCTCGACCCAGTATGACGGGCCGAGCGGTTGCGCGGGATCCAGCTTCCGGCCCAGCAGGGAGGAGTAAAAGACGCCGTCCTCGACGGCGCTCGGCGTCACATGCTGGATGGCAGCCATGTACTCGTCGGCGACAAGCTGCATGTGAGGCGAGTGGTAGGCCACGTCGACGCGCAGCTTACGGTTGAAAACACTCCTTCGGTCGAGCTCGGCCGCGAGCTCGTCGATGGCGTCCTCGTCGCCCGACGCGGTGACGGAGTTGGGCGAGTTCTCGCACGCCACGGTGAGATTTTCCAGGCCGAGGAGCTTGATGGCCGTCTTGACCTCGGCGGGCCCCGCGCCGACGGCAAGCATACCGCCGCGGAGAGTAGGGTTGGCCTTGATCCGGGAGGCGACCTGGCCCCGGTGATACGCAATCGCCATGGCATCCTCGAGGGTGATGGCACCGCTGGCATGGGCGGCCGCGATCTCGCCGCTGGAGTGGCCCATGGCCGCCGAGGGTTTGATCCCCCAGGATGACAGCAGGGCCGTGAGGCCGAGCTGGACGGCTGTGCAGGTGGGCTGGGAGATGTGTGCCTCGTCCACGCTGGAGTCTTCCCTGCTCTTGGACAGCTCCTCCAGCAGGGAAAAGTCGGCGCCGAGACGCGCGAGGTGGTCCGCGGCGGCCTTGACGGTGTCGGCGAAGACGGGGTGGCTGTCCATGAGCTCCCTACCCATGCGGGGCCACTGCGCTCCCTGGCCGGTGTACACAAAGGCCAGCCTGGGGATCCCGGATGCGCGTCTGGGAAGCGCCCCGACGCCGTTCAGGGAGCCGGCAAGCTCGTCGCAGGACGACGCCGTGAGGGCGATCCGCCAGGGGAGGTGTGTCCTGCGCTCGCCCAGGGTGTAGGCCATGTCTCCCATGAGGCGCTTCTGGAAGATCTCGGGGTGCTGCTCGATGTAGATGCCGAGCCGAGAGGCCACGCGCTTGGCGGCGGCATCGTCGTTGGCGCACAGGACAAACAGCCTCGGAGACTCGTTGCTCGACTCCTGCGGCAGGTCGGATGGCGAGATGGGCAGCCGCTCCAGCACGGCGTGGGCGTTGGAGCCGCCGAAGCCAAAGTTGTTCACGCTGATGAAGCGCTTGTTCCTGGGCCATGGCCTGATGTTGGTGGGGACCTTGATGTTCCACTCGTCGAGGGGAATCGCGTCGTTGGCCCGCTCAAAGTTTACGTTGGGCAGGATGAAGCCCTTTTCGAGCATCAGGGACGCCTTGATGATGGAGATGATGCCGCTCGCGTTCTCCAAGTGGCCGACGTTGGTCTTCACGGAGCCCATGTACAGGGGGGAGCGCCTCGTGCGGCCGGGGCCGAAGACGCGGTGGATGGCGCCGACCTCGATGGGGTCGCCGACCTTGGTGCCGGTTCCGTGGGCCTCGACGAAGCCCGTGTCCTTGGGGGAGATGTGGGCGCGGGCGTAGACGTCGCGCATGAGTTGCTCCTGGGCTTCGCCGCTGGGGGTCGAGAGGCCTGAGACGTCAGTCGCGCGCACGGGGTCAGTCGGCGGGCCACTCACCGACAGTCCTTCCGTCCTGGTTGGTGCCGGTATTGACGATGATGGAGCGGATCCTATCGTTGTCCCTGAGTGCCTGGTCCAGCGGCTTCAGGATGAGACAGCCGACGCCTTCGCCTCGCGCGAAGCCGGACTCGGCGCGGTGGTCAAAGGCAAACGTCTTGCCTTGTTCGTTGAAGATGCTGCTTGGTCAGCCGTCGTTCGTGGTTCCGTGCGGTCGGGACTCACCCGAGCATCGACATGGCGACCGAGTCGTCGGGCTGCAGATGCAGGTTGCATCCGGCCACGACGGCAGACCCCGCCTCTCCGGACCGGATGCTCTGGACTGCCAAGTGCAGCGCGTACAGGCTAGACGAGCACGCGGTGTCTACCGCGAAGCACGGCCCGCGAAGGCCGAAGTAGTGCGAGATGCGGCCGGCCTGTATGGACTGGTGGTTGCCCGTGGCATCGAACATGGGCACCTGGTTCAGGTCCCTCAGCGTGCCCAGGCGGTAGTCTGACGAGGCGCCTCCGACGAAGACGCCCATGTTGCTGCCGGCAATGGACTCCTTGGGGATCCCGGCATTCTCGAGTGCCTCGTACGTGCACTCGAGGAGCTGTCTCTGCTGCGGGTCTAGCTCTTGTCAGCTCGCTGTGAGCCATTCCGGTGAAGGAGCCCTACCCATGGCCACGGCTTCCTGCTTGGTAATGTGGAAGAAGGGCGCGTCAAACTTTGCAAAGTCGCGGTTCATGAAGTAGCCGCCCTTTTGGTTGAAGCAGCCCCTCTTCTGCGGATTCGGGTGGTAAAAGGCATCGCTGGAGAACCTCTCCGGGGGCGTGGGAGACCAGCCGTCGCGGGAGCGTGAGATGAGGGTCCAAAGGTCATCGAGGGTGGACACGTCGCCGGAGAGGCGGCACGACATGCCCACGATGGCAATGGGGGCCACCCGCGGTGTGTCTTTGGTAGACATCGCGGGTATGCGGGCTTCCTGGGGATATGGCTCAGGTCAACACGACAGTCGGCGCGGTGGAGGGTTCGCGGGCTAAGCAGCTGGGGTGCATCGTCAGCGCAGACCTGCGGGCGAACGTGTGGGTTCTCACCAGAGTCGTCAAGCAGCTTTAGACTGGGTCCTCGACGGAATATGGCTGCAGACAGACGGGTCAGAGCATCGATTATAGTTGAGCTGGGCTGATACGGAATCGCAAGGGCGTCGCTCAGGGGCATATTTCTCCAAGAGCAGGCTGTCGGCAAAGCGGCTTCTGCGGGCTGCACCCTGATCGGCCGCTGCGCCTCTCATCGAGTCGTCCAGATGCTGTTGGGTGCATGACGAGCCGGTGGCGAGACGCGCCCGCTTGATGTGCCATCGTGATGGCTCACGGGCAGGTTGCACAACGCAACCACGTGCTAGGTACGGCAGATAGGTCCTCCTCGACTGACAATCACCACGCCGGAACGGCTCGAGCGGTCGGGCTTGGCGTGATGGTTCTGGCAGGTGGTTTCAATTAGGCCCGTGAATCTATTCCGTGCCGGGGTTGTTCTGTGCCGTGGGGGTCTCCCGTACTTGGAGCCGCGCTCCCCGGATGGGGTGGGGCAGATGCCGGATCTGCGGTGCGTCGGCACTTCTCCAACGTGATGGTGGACTCGTCGCGGAGGCTCGCCTGGACAGGCAAACGGATCAACCAACGCGCCTCTCTCGGCACGATCCAGACCCAGGCCGATGAAAGACGCAATGTACATGTGGCCTCGACTTGGGGGTGGGTCGTATCGAGAAGGTCCGTTGTGCGGCCGCTGTCGTCGTGCGGCCGCTGTTTCTGGCAGAACCCGAGGAGAGTTCAACTTATCATGTGAAAGGTCAGAACCCGAGGACGGAGCCGAGTTCAACTTCTCATGTGAAGGTCGAGCAGGAGCAACGGCAACTTTCACATCCGCACACGCACACTCAACCGCCATGACAATCCTCTGCCTGCATGGCGCCTACGGCAGCGCCTCGGTAAGTCGAATGCCCAGGCACTGGCCGGCTCAGCTCTCACCGTCTCAGAACTTCAAGGTCCAACTCGGCCCCTTCATCGACGCCATGAAGCCCGGCTCCATCGACTTCAGATGGATCGACGGCGGCCACGTCGCCGCGCCGCCTCCCGGGTTCGACGACTACTTTGGCGCGCCGCCGCTCTACCGGTTCATCAACTTTGACGGCGTGAGCGGGCTGGACGACATGCTCGCCAAGGTCAGGGACCTCCCCAAGGGGCTGACGGCCGAGGACACGATGCGCAGGTTGGTCGGCGAACGCGAGGTCTTCAGCGGGCCGGCGGTCAAGTCCGCGCTGGACAGGCTCTTTGAGATCATCGATGAGGATCCGGAGATTGATGTGCGTCATGGCGGCTTGCCCCGTGTAACTGCATGGCTGACGGCGCAGGGCATTCTTGGATACTCGGAGGGGGCCACGGCGGCCGCCACGCTCATCCTCGAGGAGGCACGTCGCTGGGAGCATGAAGGCAGGCCTCGCCGCATCAAGGTCGGTTGTCCCGCCCTTCGCGGTCTCCTCGCTGAGATTGGTCCAGTTCGCCATCTTCTTCGCCGGCTGGCCCCCGGTTCGCCTTCGAGACGGCTCCGTGGAGTGCCTCCTCGCCGACGAGTGCGACAACGTCATCGACGTGCCCACCTGCCACGTCGTCGGCTGCAATGACCCCTACATCCACGGGGCCATGGCACTGTTTGGCATGTGCGACGAGGACTCGGCGACGCTCTTCGACCACGGCAAGGGACACACGGTGCCCCGGGATGCGAGGACCACCCAGGAGCTGGCATCGGCCATCGAGCGGACATGGGCGAAAGGAGGGCAGCGTGACTAGCGAGAATTAGAAGGTAGACACAGGTGTCTCACTCGGATTTAGCCTCATCATGCACCTCATGACACAGCAATGTCGGGGGCCAGCAGATCCGTACACTTGGTGCCAGCGTTTGAGTCAACAGATTCGTGCACTTGGTGCCGGCGCTTGAGGCGGCGCCGAGGTCGCGCTGGAGCTTCTGGTGGCTTGTGATTGTTCGCATCGGGAAGGATGGCCGGTGGTGGAATTCACCTTGCAACGTTTATCTCAAGATAGCAGGTCTCGGGAGGTGGCAGGTGGTGGGTGTTTCAGAAGCGACCCTCCGGCGGGGCTTCGTTCATCTTGAGTCCTTGACAGCCTATTTTTGCCTCTGCCGCGGCATGCGGGTGCAACCCGCCCTCTGTGCTGCCTGTGTTTAATACAACAGAGGCCGTGACCCGGCGCTTCTAGCGTAATCACGCTGCAATCGTGCACTTGATGCGACATGGCGGCTCCGGAACCCAGGCCAAACAGAATCCTTCTGATCACCAACGTCGACCGTGGGGAGGCAAACGTCTTCTTGGCGGCATCTCACGCCCTCATACGGGCAGACCCCCATGTGCAACTCCACTTTGCCACGTTCACCGGTCTGGAGGCATCCGTGGCCTCGGTCTGGGAGGATGCTCGCCTCGCAGTGCCCCAGGCAAACCCGATTGTCCTTCACGAGATCCAGGGCCTGCCCATGGCCGAAGGGCTGCGGCAGCACTTTTCCAGGAAGCAGATCCCCGTGGAGGAAAACCAGCTCCCAGAGTCCTTTTCAGCACCGCCGGGGATCCTGAACACGACTCGGGCCATCCGCGACGCGATGGCCATCTTCGTCCCCTATAGCGGCCCGCAGCTGGTGGAGATAGTCTCGTCGACTATTGACATTATCAAGAACGTCGCCGCGGATCTGGTCGTCGTCGACAGCCTCATGACTCCGGCACTGACGGCCTGCTACCACCTGGGAGTCAAATTCGCGTGTGTGAGCCCAAACGCCATCAGGGAGTTTGCCGGGCCGAGCCAGCCACGGGCGGCTGGCCTCTGGAAATATCCCGCGTAAGTGGCGGCTCCTTGTCACCCTACCGCTGCTGACACGTATAGCCTCTTTTCTGGGTTTCAGTTCCCCGTCCCGTGGTACTTGACGCCGCTCAATGTTTGCTACGTGCTCTATACGGCAAAGGCCTTTTGGGGCGACGGCCACAGGCATGAGGTGGAGCGGCACTTGGCATCGCATACGGGCGTGACCCTGAGAACGCCTGTTGATCTGCTTCGCAACCGGCCAGATGGGGTGAAGATCCTCGTCAGCACGCTCCCGGAACTCGACTTTCCCATCGTCGTCCCCCCATACGTCTATCCCTGCGGCCCGATTGTCCGGGTCGCCCCGCCTGTCTCAGATGCGGATCCGGAGCTTGAGAGGTGGCTGGCCAGAGGACCGACAGTCTACGTCAACTTGGGATCCATTTGCCTCGTCACGGCAGATCAGGCGTCGGAGCTCGCACTGGCCCTGAGGACTGTGCTAGACAGGTTCAGACGACAGCCTGGTGCGCCTCGATTGCGGATTCTCTGGAAGCTAAAGAAGAGCGGAGAGTACAAGGCGCTCGATGCCGGCTGCAGGATCCACGACATTCTTGGCGGGGAAATCGACGCTGACCTAGTGAGAATCGTTGACTGGATCCAGGCTGAGCCGGTTGCCGTCCTCCAGACCGGACACGTCGTGTGCTCGGTACATCACGGAGGTGCAAACTCGTTCAATGAAGCCGTCAAGTGAGTTCCACCATGCTGGGCTTCATACCGCGGTCTTATTGTCCACTAACGGGATTCAGCGCCGGCGTCCCCCAAGTGATACTGCCACAGTGGACGGACTGCTACGACTACGCCCAGAGAGCCGAGATGCTGGGCGTTGGTCGACTGGGGAGCAAGAGTTCCAAGCCACGGTGGTCTGCCCCGGAGCTCGCGCGAGAGGTCCTGGATGTTTTGCAGGGCGAAGGCTCGCATGCCATGAAACAAAGGGCGAGAGAGTTGGCGACACTCTGTCAAGGTAAAGGCCGCGGTGCGGAGAACGCAGCTCGGATTCTCCTAGCGGAATGCTCCAATGGTGCCTGAGTAGTCGTATATTTTACCCATTCACTAGAATAATCGTCCGAGCTTGAAGTAGCACCAAGACATATTCGTACCCCGTGACGCCCAATTCATGCCCTGGCGCTTGGGCGACTGCGCTTTGCTCCTTCATAGGCTGGCCGGGTCGAATTAAAGTTGAGCATAGATGCTCCTCGCGCTTTGTTTACACGCCACCCTACCCTAAAGTTAAGGGCGCGCACTGGACCATCAGTTATGGCCAAAGTGTAATCATTCTCTATATAAATGTGAGCCAATGTCAAATTTTCCTGGCGCTCCATCAACCGAATTTTTACCAAGCTCCTGTCTGCCTCGATCACCGCCATGAAGCTCGCCGTCTGCCTTGCCCTGGCAGGCTTCCTTGCCTCCATCAGTGCGGCACCGCTGGAGGGAGAAGAAAAGAAATGCATCGAGTTCCACGGTGCGTTCTCCTCCTGGCACTGACGAGCCGATGCTAATACGGTTTGTAGGGAAATGCAGCAAAAGCGAGGACTGCTGTTCGGGGCTATGCCACGAGATCTTCCCTGGCCGACCGAAGAGATGCGCCATGCTTGCAATAAAGACAAAAACATCCCGCTAAAGACGGGCTATTTAGCCTTGACGAAGCCATTGCTGAAAGCATTTGCTGAACTCACCGGATGAAGGGGCGTTGTTGGGTACTCGATTTATTTGATTTTAATTCAAACCTGCTACCGTGCCATCATCCAAGCTGGGAATCAGTCAAGACAGCGCAACCTGGGTACCGAGTGAAATGCCGTGTTTTTGCGTTGAATGTCATCACCTATCAGATCAGCTGTACTCGTAAAGGAAGTCCTGGCTGGAGTAAGCGCCGATCTGCCTACAGTCACCGAACTAGCTGCCGGGTGGGGCCGCTCCAGCTGCGCCGCCAAGCCCCACGACTGACGTCCGTCCGTACTCGAACTTCCCTCGAACTTCTACTTCTAAACTCACCCATCACCATCACCCCATCAGCACAGCGCCGGCCCGGCCATCCTCTGCCCGCCATGCAAGGCTTCAACATGGGCCGGTACGTCCCCCCCGACGTCGAGGGCACCACCACCGGCAACCGGCTGCACAACAAGCGCGCCGCGGCGCCCACGGTGCGCTTCGAGATGCCCTTTGCCGTGTGGTGCGCCTCGTGCCCGAAGCCGACCCTCATCGGCCAGGGCGTGCGCTTCAACGCCGAGAAGCGCCGCGCGGGCGCCTACCACACGACGCCGATATGGAGCTTCCGCATCCGCCACGCCGACTGCGGCGGCGCGCTCGAGATCCGGACCGACCCGCGCAACACGGCGTACGTGGTCGTCGCCGGCGGCACCAGACGCGACACCGGCGAGGAGCGGCCGCGCGACGGCGACGCGGTGCTCCCCACGGACGCGGAGCGCGAGGCCCTGCGCAAGAACGCGTTCGCGAGCCTCGAGAAGACCATCGAGGACCGCGAGCGCCTGCGGCAGGCCACCGAGCGCATCGGGGACCTGGCCGAGGCGTCGGCGCGGCACTGGGACGACCCCTACGCGCAGAACCAGCGGCTGCGGAGGGCCTTTCGCGCGGGCAGGAAGGAGCGCGAGCGGGACGCGGCGGCCGCGGAGGACCTCGGGGACAGGATGAGCCTGGGCATCGACCTGCTGCCGGCGACCGAGGACGACGCCAGGCGCGCTGCCCTGGTGGACTTTGCTCCGGCGGGGGGGTCCGCCGACGGGGCTCTGTCGAAGCCCCTGTTCGGGGCCGAGGCGTCGCGGCGTCGGGCCGGGAATCTCAAGGAAACGGCGGCGTCCAAGGCATCGAAGCGGCGAGACACGCTCGCCTCGGAGCTGATGACCAACACCCGCGCCGCGCAGGATCCGTTTCTCCACAGGCGAGAGCCCAGGGCCCCGCCGCGGCTGCCCGGGGTCAAGAGGAAACGGTCGGCATCTGCTGATGCACCCCAGCCGCAGACGGGCGTCTCGGGCGCGCTGGTGCAGTACGACTCGGATTGACGGTTCACCGCTGGTGCTCCAGTGGCGACGTTTGAGCATTCAATCTATCTGGCTGCCTCTGAAACGAAGCAGAAACAACCCGTCCTATTAAATCGCAGCACCATCCAACGGCGCTCGCTCGCACTCTGATGACCTCTGCCTTTCCAGGTACTCGAGGTCTGGTGCGGGAAACACTACGCAACAAAACACGTTGGCTTATGCAACTCCGTCCGGTGTATAAACACAAAGCTCCCTTCCGACGCCGCCCAATATGATATCGACCCAGCTCCCCGTGCGGTGAGGCGCCCCTCACACGTCGTCCATCTGGCCGGCGGGCTCCTCGTCGTCGTCGTCGTTGAAGCTGGCCACGGACGACATGTCGTCATCGTCCTCGCTCTCGGCGCCCGCCTCGTCCGCGGCATCCTTGGTGGCGTACTTTTGGACGTACTCTGCGCGGGTCAGCTCTGATGGTGCGAGCAGGTCTTGGGCGCCCACCTTTGACCTTGGCCTCGTAGCTCTTAGGCTCCCGTATGAGCAGGGCCGCGGCTTCCCCGTTGAGGGGGTCCGTCGGGTTCGGGTACCGCAGGAGTTGCGGCAGGAAGACCTCGAAGATGTTGATCATGTCGTACATGGGCGACCACGTCTGGTTGATGACGTCCAGGCAGACTGAGCCAGACCTACGACGCATCAGCACGGCCGTCCCTGGTTCCGCCTGCAGCGTCAGGCCTTGGGGTCTCACAACTCATCAATGTTGGGGTGGAAGATGCGGTTAACGAAGCCGATGCTCGGACTCTTGTAGGGGTACGTGTCCGGCAGTTCGACGTGGACCTTCCAGATGCCGCCTTCGAATGGAGCTACGGCGGTCAGCGGCTGTCTTCGGGGCGCGTGGCGGGCACTGACTCTCTGCGGGGCCTCTGAAGCGCACGTAAAACTCTTGCCTGTTCGTTCGGTGAGGATCGGGGTCGGTTGGTCCGAGGAGACGGGCTTACACTGCGCCTGGTCAGCATGGACGGCGGACGGGGTCGGGGTCGGGGTCGGGGCGCGTCTCACTGTTGTCGTTGACCAGAGTCACTTCGTAGTCGCTCATGAGCCTGCTGCTGTCAGTCGTGGTCTCTGCGTTGTGGAGGATCCGTCGTACATCCTGCGTCACGTTAGCATCGGATCCGTGGAGGGCGAGTGCCTGTCCGTACTTCATGACCTAGGCGACAGACAGAGTCAGCTTCAAGCACCAACGCGCCCACAGCGGCATCTTCCAACACTCACATCCGTCTCGATCCGGCGGCGTGGGCTGCTCATCGTTGCGGTTGCGGTTGAGGTTGCGGCGGCGGCGGTTGCGGGGGTGGGGTTGCGCGAGTCCGCGACGACGTCACTGCGGCTGGTGCGGCGAGCGCTGGAGGCACGATAAGAACTGCAATCGGCGCGGGTGCTTCTGCGGTGGCCGTCGGGGCGAGCTCGGCTCAGGGTCAAGAATGCATCGACGCTGACGGTGTTGGATGGGAGCGATCGGAGAGCGAGCGCGGGCGGGACGGAGAGGAGGTGATCGGCTCCGGTCACGCGGGTGGGCGAGACGGGCGAATCAGTCACTCAGCGCTTGCCCGAAGATTTAGCGAGCATACGAAGTCCTTCACCAGCAGCCAAGACAAGTGCCTCCGCGGTTTGGTAAAGCTTATTGCAGTAAATAGTTCAACAGCATTTGCAGCATTCGCATACGTGTCGCATTCGCATGCGTGTCCGATGAAGCGGAGCTCCGATCGGGAGCCGCTGGAATAGCTTCAACCGGTCGTTTGCTCCCCGCCAGGTGCACCCGGTCACGATAGATGGGCCAGCAGAGAAACAATTTGAGGCCAGAATAAGCATTCATCTAGTTTGTATTCGCTCAATAAGATATCCCAAACCAGGGAGGACATCACCGAACCGCCGCGGCCGCGTGTCACGACAACCGTACTGGGTGCCAGACTCGCACCAGACAATCGCCACCCATGATTACATGACTATTCTGTAATAGTCCACTCGCACACAAACAGGGCATGACGACGACAGCCACCGACACCTCGGAACGCTGACTCAGCCGCCCCTGAAATGCCTCGGCACAAGGCTTCAGCCACCCGCGGCGCCCAAGGCCTCGCTGAGGCTCGGCTCCAGGGCGTGGGGCCTGTGGGCCGCAAACGGGCGAGGTGCTCGCATCTGCGCAGTAGCCTCCAGAATGGTGAAAAAACACCAAGCAATTTCCAGAGATACTCAATTCTACAACGTAAAAACCATCATGACGGGTCTCATAAAAACGCTTCTTCCGCCCGAGGTCGCGTGCCCCGGATCTTCTCTCTTCATCCACGGGATGGCGCTCGACTGTCTTTGAATTGAACCGCATCCCACGTTTCCCCGGATTTGAGCCCGATTCCTCATTCGGTGTACCTGCAGCCGTACCGCCTCACTGGTTGCACCGCAGATCTCATACCCTCGTCTCAACACAACACATCATCATGCCTCTGGCTGGCTCCTTCACACGGTCGTGTGCCCGCCTGGTGCGGCCCTCACGGCCAGCCGTCGCCGCCCGTCCCTTCATCCCCATCTCGGCAGCATGGCAAACGCGATCCAGCTCCCACTCGCCCATGGGCGCCCCCCCTGCAAACCCGCGCAAAAAGGTCACCCTGGGGACCCTCAGGTCCCTGCATAGGAAGGGCGACCCGATCACCATGCTCACGGCGCACGACTTCCCCAGCGCCCATGTCGCCGACCACGCGGGCATGGACATGATCCTCGTTGGCGACAGCCTCGCCATGGTTGCGCTCGGCATGGAGGACACCAGCGAGATCCTCCTCGAGGAGATGCTGCTGCACTGCCGATCGGTCGCGCGCGCCACGCGGAGCGCATTCACCGTAAGTACAGGGCGTTAGTGCCGGCTGAGCGACGACTGACTGGCGTCTAGGTCGGCGATCTGCCCATGGGCACCTATGAAATCGCGCCGGAGCAGGCGTTGGGCACCGCCATCCGCTTCGTCAAGGAGGGGAGGGTCCAAAGCATCAAGCTCGAGGGCGGCAAGGAAATGGCGCCGACGATCCGCAAGATCACCACTGCCGGCATCCCCGTGCTGGGCCACGTCGGCCTCACCCCTCAGCGGCAAAACGCCCTCGGGGGGTTCCGCGTGCAGGGCAAGACCAGCGGCGGCGCGCTGAGGGTTCTCGAGGATGCGCTGGCGGTGCAAGAGGCGGGCTGCTTCGCCGTCGTGCTGGAGGCGGTCCCGGCCGAGGTTGCCGCGCTGGTGACGCGGAAGCTGTCTATCCCGACGATTGGCATCGGTGCCGGCGCGGGCTGCTCCGGGCAGGTCCTCGTGCAGACGGACATGGTCGGCAACTTCCCGCCTGGCAGGTATCTGCCCAAGTTCGTCAGGCAGTATGGCGACGTATGGGGCGAGGCGAAAAGGGCCATCGAGGCGTACCGCGACGACGTCAAGAGCGGGCGGTACCCCGCGCCGGAGCACACGTATCCGATGGACGGAGAGGAGCTGAAGGCGTTTTCCGACGCCATCGAGGATGTGTAATGGGAGGTGGTATATGAATGACGTATGACGGCGGTTGGTGGATTTACATGAGCGAGCGCATTGATTTCGCGGCATCAGGGGCCTGGCGGCCCCGTAGAACATCGTTTAGTGATAGAGAGCCTATCCAAAGGCAGGGGTCATGGAATAGGCAACCACGAGCTGGTCGTGAGAATTCTTGAAGCACTGCGTCGTGTTAGCATCGATGCCAAGTGACCGAGGACCATGCGAGAAACGCACCTGGTGCAGGTTCCCCACCACCTCGTCCAGCGACGGTGCGAACGCGCTGTTGACGTACAGGAACACGCTGTCCGTGTCGCTGCACCGCAGCTTGCGGCGCAGGTACCGCACCACCTCCTCGAACTTGCGCTCGGCGCTGATCTTGCACAGGTCCTGCGCCAGGCTGGGCGCCGCGCCGACGGCCTTGAAGCGGACCACGACCTTTGCCTGCGAGAACGCGCCCGCGCTGGCGAGCGCGGCCGACGCGTCGCGCGGCAGGTCGGCGAGCATCACGGACGCGGACAGGGTCAGCGGCAGCTCGGGCGAGGCGCCTGCATCGTCCTCGGGCACAGGCGAGGGCGTGGACGGCAATGGGCTGGGCGTGCCCCGCGGCGAGGCGGGCCGATGGGGGTCCATGTCGAGATGTCGGGTCCCGAGGGGGCGTGCGGTTCGTGCGGCCTGTGTCTAGTGAATGTATGAATGTATGTCAAGTGATGCTGTTGAGGTGCAGATGCTGTCGCGGTCAGGCAGCCGTGAGGTTCGGATACAGTGCGGACCGTGCGTACACTGTGCCAATGCACACGCATCTCGGTCATCTGACATCAATTCGAGTGGTTGCTACGAGTACAGTGGCCAACGCCCGTCCTCACACGTCTACGTCTATCGCGTCTCCAACTTGTCCATCTCCTTGCACAGCGCCTCGAACTCGTCGGCTGTGCGCGGCGCCTCCCGCGACGACTCGGCGCCGTCCAAGACCACGTCCATCAGCCCGCCCTTGCGCAGGCTCTCGTACACGATGCTGACCCAGCTGCCGATCGTCTTCTTGCCCTCCGTCGGCAGGTCCTTTCGCGCGTTGTACAGCGGGTCGTCGTCGATGCCGCAGTGCAGGGGCACGCCCAGCGCCGACCGCACCCAGGTGTACAGCGGCGCGCTCCCGTCGCCGAGCTGCGTGGCCACGGCGGACGGGGCCATGACCGGGCCGGGGTAGAAGACGGACCCCGCGACCGCGGAGACGACGGCCGCGAAGTGCTCCTTGAACGACGCCAGCTGGGCGATGGAACACTCGAGCGCCTCGGCGGCCAGGAACGCCGCGACGGGCGACACGACGGCCTCGACCACGTGCAATATGCGCTCCTTCCAGGTGTTGGCGTTCCAGTGATACCACGTCGACTCGAGGATGGGGAGCAGCCTCTCCGCAAGCCCCGCGACCTCGGCGCCCGTCAACCCCAGGCCGTGCAGGGCTCCGCACTCCGTGGGGTCCGCGAGCGCCTCCCGCAGGGCCTTCAGGAACCGCACGTGGTTCGCGCGCATGTCGACCGCCTGGCACGAGACGTAGATGTGGCAGGCGCACATGTGGGCGACCAGGTCGGCGGCCTCCATGGTGCGGCGCGCGGTGATGAGCGCGAGCGAGTTGATGCCCTGGTTGTGCATCTCGGCCGACATGACGTGCGCCGACACCGGGTGGGCCAGCGCGGCGAGCTCGGACATGTAGGCCGACATGTTGACGTCGATGCCCTTCATGGTGTAGTTCTCGCGGGCGCTGGCGTTGAGGTTCGCCTCGAGGCCGTTGTTGGTCGTCGGGCTGATCATCTCCGTCACCTGGGAATACAGCATGCGCCCGATCATCTGCAGCGCGAGGCGCGCCTTGTCCATGGCCGACGTGACGACGACGGCCTGGAAGTTGCCTCCCGAGTAGACCTCGCCCCCGGGCGCGCCGTCGCGCTCCGACGCGTCGACCAGGGGGTTGTCCGACGTCGAGTTGAGCTCGACCTCGAGCTGCCGCTGCGCCAGGAGCAGGTCCTCGAGGTAGGGGCCGATCCACTGGGGAGCCGTGCGCGTCGAGTAGCGGTCCTGCCAGAGGCCGTCGCCGGTCCTCCGCCTCGACTCCAGGCCGACGACGAACTCGGAGCCCTTGAGGAACCGCCTGATGTTGCCGGCGGCCTCGATCTGGCCCGGGTGCGGGCGGGCGGCGTGGATGAAGGGCTGCGCCCACTCCACGTTGCCGCCCATGGCCTCGGCCGCAAAGGCCGTGAGCACCTGCGACAGGAACGCGAGCCGCTGCGCGTCGTACAGCACGAGGCTGGCCACGGCCACCGAGGGGGCGGTGCCGTTGATGAGGCCGAGCGCCTCCTTCGGCCCCAGGCCCGACGGCGCGAGGCCGGTCTGGCGCAGCGCGTCCGGCGCGGGCATCACCTTGGCCTCCCTGCCCCTGCCCACCTGCACGAACACGTCCGGGTTGCCCGTGACGGCGCCGGCGATGTAGGACATGGGCATGAGGTCCCCCGACGCGGAGATGGTGCCCCGCAGCGGCACCAGGGGCGTGATGTCGCGGTGCAGGAGGTCGACCAGGCTCTGCAGGACGCGCAGGCGGACGGCGCTGTGGCCTCGCAGGTTCTGGTTCGCCCGCGCCACGATGGCGCCGCGCACCCACTCCGGGGGCATCACATGGGACGGCTCCCGCTCCGAGTTGGCGGCGGGGTCCTTGTCGGCGCTCGTGATGACGGCGCTCTGGGTGTGCTGGAGCAGGTGCACCTGCAGGTCGACGAGCTCGTCGGTCCTGGTGTCGGCGCTACCCCCGAAGCCGGTGTTGACGCCGTAGACGACCCATTCCCGCGAGAGGTAGGCCGCGAGCGCCCCGACGCTGAGGTCCAGGCGCTTGGCGAGCGCCTCGTCGCCGCTGATGGTGGGCTTGACGCCGTGGCGGGCCACGGCGATGATGGACGCGATGTCGAGGCTGTTTCCGTCCAGCACGATGGCCGCCTTGTTCTCCCTGAGGTCCCGCAGCCGGCGCCAGATCTGGAGCGTCGCGCTGGTATGCGCGGCGGGTTTGGGGCCCGTCATGGTCAGGGAGCGTGTCGATGGCGAGCCTCGGGGGCGAGTGCAGAGGCCGGCGGCAGCTCAATTCGGCGTCGAGGGCTCTTCGGGCAAACGAGTCGGCAGTACGCTCGCCAACCCCGTGGTCCCGGTCCTCGGCCGGCTCTTAAGGAGCAAAGGACTGCGGCGCGGCGAGTCGTGTTGGTGGTGGTCGGTGCTGGCGTGCGAACCGCAACTCCCGAGGGCTAAGGCCAGTGGATGGATAGCCCTTGCAATCTGCGAACGATGAATAGGTAGAAGAGAATGCAGAGAGAGGGGGGGGGGG